>JAOEFI010015705.1:0-11115 GCA_034621735.1 Anopheles plumbeus | reverse complement strand
GGTCGGTGGGGGGGGGGGGGGTGCAAAAAAAACCACCATTCATCCGGGCATTCGCGTTCGGAAAATCCGCTCCAAAGAATACCTTTTTCTTCCTGGATGGAGAATGGGTCTGTTTACTCGTTCGTCTCTGGAAGAAGCCGCTCGTGCCGTTTCGCCGTGTTCGTTTGAAGAACGGGGCTGATTTTGGCCCCTTATCATATTGCCGGCTGCCAGATGCAGGGGGCAGGCAAAGAGTGTTGCAAGATCCGATCGAAGGAAGAACGAAGTAAAGTGGTGCATTCCGAGTTGCATCCAGTAGCTGCTGGATTCGTTCGGAAACCGATTCCAACTGGCACCACAAAAATGCTAGTCAACCGTTTTCTTATATCTGGCAAGGGAAACTAAAATGATAATTATATTTTGACACTACGCTACAATGCGATACTGATATGTGTGGTGTGGTTGTGGTAGGCTTTCCAGTGGAAAGGAAATGTGTTTTCCGCTACATCCGATGCTTCTGCCAACCGACAAGAAATAGACGGACTAGGTTCCGTTCACTTCTGAACTTAGTTCCGTTCAGCTTCTCTTTCACCGCGATTATCATCGCCAACGGACGAGAGCCATCGTTTTCCTATGTTCACTTCGACACCGTCAGCAAACGCCCGCATTGAAAGGGTGGAAAGGTTTTCCCTGCGAATATCCCCACCCCCGCCACTCTCTCTATCTCTCTCTCTCTCTCTCTCTCTCTCTCTCTCTCTCTCTCTCTCTCTCTCGCTCGCTCCCTCTCTCTCTCTGGGGACACGCTCTCACACAATGAGCTGAACGATGATCACCAAGTGCATTGGAGTCGAGTGAAAAGCAGGGGGGGTGGAGCGACTAAAAAAAACCACCCCCAAACGAACGCCGATCGACAATCCATCGTGCAACCGATTGCTGTTGACTTTAACGCTGTTTGTATTGATTGTGACGTGTTTGTTTGGTTCCTGTTTTTCGTCTGTTTTGCGTATTCCTTTTCGAGTCCGCCGATATTTTAGACTACCGTTCGCTTGTTGACTACGTTCCAGCAGACGCCTGCTGGGATTGTTTGGGAAACCGCCCTCCCTTCGCCCTTTTTTGCCACTTGCGAGATAGCAAGGGGCGAAAGCGGGAGACACAGGTAGGCGGGCAGCGGGAACGAGAAACCTTGTTTTATTAGTTTCCTTCCGAGTGTGTTTGGCAATTTTGTTTTTCCCTTTGTCTTCCTGCGGGTTTGTTGTTATTTTACTGTAGTTTAATGTTTATCCAACCAGTCGAGTCGATTTGAACGGAGAGGAGAGCGCGGACCGAACGAGCGGTTGCCAATTTTTCCTTTGGTTCCCATTCCATTCCCGGTGCTTCGCTTGCCGGTCGCAAATTTGAATCCACCTGCGTTAACGCGATCGAGCAGGTTTCCCGATCCGACACAGCTTCTCATAATTGGTGGGGTGGAAATGGTAGAGCGCGAGGATGAGGAGTGAAACGCAGACACATGAAGAGACGGCAGGAGACGAGTAAGGGGGGGGGGGGGGGAGAGGGGGGGTATGAACGAAGAAAAAACTGAATAGAGAACGTCGCTGCCCTACAGGAGGTCGTTGATATGTCGATTCGATTCAACAAAAAGGGAAACTCCAGACCCCGTACGGCCTTCCACAGACAGCGTCAACAAAACCCGAGCGCTCCCCGCCCTTCGCTCGGCAGGAGTTTGATTGATGGACTGTCAAAAGTGGAGGAAGCAACGTATCGCCTCACAGCTTCCCGTCCCGGTGCGTTGGAGTTGGAGACAAATGATACCCAGCAAGCAGTTTCACTTGTTCGTAACTAACGATAACCTAGGATAGCGGCAAACGATCGGGGAAGGGTTTACGGAGCAGTAAAATTGGGATGAAACTTACGAACGGTGCATTAGTCGCTATCATCCCTTATTCATGTTTCTGGACGGGCCACCTCGTAGCATCGTCGCTTCGGAAAGTATCGACATTTATGACTGACAAATTACGCAATTATTTGCATTTGCTGTAACGTTGAATTGTGTGGTACTCCCATCTTTACAGAGTATTTATATTAATTGATTTGCGCCAGAAACAACTAATAAACAAAAGCTTAGCTTTCTTCCCCCTATCAGTACCGGCAGTAAGTTCTGCTTCGTGTGCATCACTTTCATAAAACGATTGTCAGTTCAAACTGCATTGCAATCGAGTTGCGACTAGATGAACACTCCATCGTTCTCATGCGGACAGTTCCGGGATAATAACGACAGTCAGGACGATGGATGGCTTTGATCATTTAAATATGAATACAGTCTCCTCGCAAGCCCACGGTTGTCCGCAATAAAAGCGGCCACACTGCCATCGACTCTGCCATCGACTCTGCCTCAGACATCGGACACTCTTTACGTCCGCGCCATCACGAACCGTTGGGTTTGTCTAGAAAGTTTTTCCAGCGAAAAAAAAAATAAAACAAAGTAACTCCCATACCCGTTCCCTTCTCTGCACTTCTATCGCATGGTTCCTCCAGCCAGGAAGCGTACCGCACCACTTCTCTACAATGTGCGACTCGCGCGATGGAGGCGCCTGGTGCCCGGTGGGTTGAAAGTATAACCACAGCCCGCGGGCTGCAAATATTTAATGCTCGCGCCATTTACTCGCGAATGCACTCAGCGAGTGGGCCACAAATTGGGAGCGAAACATTCACACACTCCAACTTCGCGTATGGGGTTTTCCATTCGTTCGTTACACGCTCGAACCAGGGGGAAGGAACAAAATTGGTTGTATTAATTAATCAATGGGTCTTTTTCGAGCATGGTTCGAGTGTGCTGCAGCATATTTCAGCCGCTGCCTAGTTGAGCTTAAATAGACATTTAAAGATTACATCTAGACACTGATACAAACTCAACGAAAACGTACGAAATATAATGTAACTCCAATAAAATACTTTATTTATTTTAGTGTTTCCGAAGACGCCGTTCTCCTAAACCCTTCGCATGAAAAAAGTCGCATGAACACACGAAGGAAAATCGGATATCAAGCCGGTCCGCGGGTGCTGCGGGTTTTATTTTTCGGAAGAAAAATCTCTTGACGGAGCGGAATGCAAACAAAACACGGGCCCCTTCACCCGCCACTAGAACTGAAGATTGCCCGTCAGATGGGCGCTAATTGAGTGCCAGCTTAAGTCAACCGATATAGCGGCCCTGTAGCTGCCATCTACCCCCCTTTCTTCTCCCTTTTTTTTTGTCCCACACAGAACGGGACGCGAGGCAATGAAACACTAGCGCGGCGGAAGCCAAAATTCAAATTCAATAATTCTCACCGCAAACATCAAACCCATCATGTGCGCAACCCAGGCCGCCCCAATTGAACCCGACCCCTTCCTGGACATGGACCGTCGCCGATTGTGGCTTGCGTGTTTGGCTAGCGCAGGCAGGGTAAACAGAATAATTTAATAAAGCGATGAAATATTTCCGCCTCATCAACAGCCTTTGTCCGGCAAGGGAAGGTGTGTGCGTGTGTGTGTGTGTGTGGGAGGACGGGTGGCTGCGTTGAACTGTGTTGCGCTTGGGGAACGGAAACCTAGAGTGGGAGAGAGGGGCAGGGGGTGGGGGGGGGGGTGAAAAAGGCCAGAAGAGCATGAGGGCAGTTTGATTGAACGGAAGGTCGTGCCGCAGCCTCGCAACCGGATCGTGGGCTGGGGGTGACGCCCGATTGAACGATTCCAGCGTGCGTGTATGTGTGTGTATGTGCGTGCACCGAAGTCGGGGGCCGGGAAAGTGGTTGGCACTCAATTTCCTTTCTTCCGCTCGATTGAGCACCGACATCAGCATAAACCAGCCTCCGGTCCTGTGGTGGGCAAGTGGTGCCGCCGGTGGGTGAAGTGTGGTGTGGGTGGGACGAGGCCGGGAGAGTAGACATATGTTGAGTCTAAATGTATGCAAAGGCTCGATCGTCACGCTTGGCAAGAGTCCGCCCGTAGCGCCGTTGGCTGGAGCTGCACTTCGGATGGAGTCGACACGCGCTCGGAACTCGTTCTTCGCTCGGCGGAGGGGATAGATGCGTGGGGGATGGGGGCATTAGGGGTGATGCCGGCAGCAACCTGCTTTTAGCTGAACCTTTACACATCCATGCCAGTGAGCAGGAGTCAGCAGTGCGTTCACCGGCAGCCGGGAGAGGCCCGAAGAGCGAGCTCTTACTAGGAAGTGCCAGAGATGAGGATATTGAATCCGTCCGGTAGGGGCACTGGTCCGGCCATTCGCACACCGGATGATCCGCTTCGGCCCTATGGTACACACGGTCTCGCCCGGTTCGACTACTACGTCCATATCACCGCCGGCCGAACAGTTGCTGCTGGCCGCAAGGAACTCCGACACTTCTCCAGAGCTACTGGCCATAGGCTGTGTGCTAGTAAATCAGTAAACAAAACAACGATTGCCCACCAGCAGGGCGCCTCTGCACAAGCCTGACACGCTGGTGGCCGTGGCCTGACTGCACTCCAGCCACGTACCATGGAGGCTACAGAAAGAATTTGCAACGGCAGCGTTTTGTCCGAACGGATTGTAGGCACGACGTAAACGAGTAGTGTAGACAGCGCGGTGACGGCTTCCGTCAACCCTGGGCGGGTGGAGGGGTGAACGAGGTGGTGGGGTGGTCATCGGGTCACGCTTCGACTGCCACTACGCCTACGCCAGGCGAAACCAAAAATGAGCCGAAATCAATTCGTTCTGCTCAACCAAAAACCGCAACCGCAAACGAAACTCACATTCGTCTGACTCTGCGAACACACGGTGGGAGGGGGGATGCATTGAGCCGAGTTGCACTGGGAGCAATTTTCCGCTACCGTTGACATGCTACCGTACAAGCCCGGTTCGACCTCAGCCACCTCATTACTTCAGTGATCAGGCTCTGGCTCAGGCATTCATGAGCTCGCCACGCAAAACCACCGACCAAAGGCTATGGCGGTAACCAGTCCGTCGTGTGGCCCACCATTTCCACAGACAGAGAGAGATAGATAGATATAAAGAAAAAGAGAAAGAGAGAGAGTGAGAGAGAAAGTGCAGTCGAACGGGCAAACAACTTAAGGGCAGCAATTGACTAGCCCTCCATTGTCGTGCCAGCTTCTTTTGGGTCCAGCGTTCGGAGCATTTCCAGATGGAATGCCTTTCGTCGTTGCGAAAAGGGTAGGCGGACCATGGGGAGGGGAGTGGCGGTGTGGGTTCCGGACGTAATCGGGACCATAGACCAACGGGTAGAATTGCACAGGCGGGATTGCGAAACGTGTTTGTGTCGACGGGCTGCCGTACGCTGGCGTAACAATTATACGACACTCCAGCGGGCCAGACGCTTCGGCAACGGCCACTACTGTAACCAAACGGCTGACAAGAAGGTGGCCAAGGTGAGCCTTGGACGTAGCGGATGGGATTGTTTTATTAGATCTATATTATGTCGACTGGTGTTGCGTGCCATGCAGTATCGGTACCTTCGCATCGCTGTAGAATCGCTAAGTCAACTCTATCCGACTACTTGGCTAAATTATCCCTGCCCAACCACAGCCTACACAGGAATGATTCTCCTTCCCTCTCTCTCTCTCTCTCTCTCTCTCTCTCTCGTGGACTGTCGTCCGCTCCCATTCTCTCCCAGATACACTTGGGAAAACACGCCTCATGCAGTTTTCCCTACTCCTCAGCAGACGATCCTGCTGGGAGCACAAGTCGTTGTCCTTGCGGTCACTGGAAGGAATACAGTTGTAGGCCTTCTGTTAACTTCTGTTCGGACCAGAGACTACTGCTCGCCTTCTGCTAGAACCATGTCTCCCCTTAGGAGCGAATGGTACACCCGGTACACCATGCGCTTGCTTACACTTTACATCCGGCACTTACAGGAGGCGGCCGCCAGCCCACGTGGCGGAACACATGCAGGATGGAATATGAATGAAATTTAAAATGGAGATTCGGGGACAAATCCACAATGTGCGCCAACAGCACGACTACGGCTGGAATGTTGAGTGCTTCATCACACACACACACACACACCAAAAGGCCTGGAGAAGGCGGCGTTCGGAAATGCCGGGGAAATCTGTGCAGCATTAATTGTACTTTTTGCCATTTTCTCGTTAGTCTACTGTGCCGTCTCAAACGCCTCAATGAGCGCAATTACTGCATGAACTGCATATGCAGTTCCGATGCTGATATGTGTGTTATGAATGCAATCAGTGACTCGTGCGTCCACAGTGGCGAAGACCTCCATGTCTGCACTGTCAACTCGGGCGTAGAAAAACCGACCAAAGAGAATGGGCTGTAAACTGTTATACAGTTTGAAAATAGCTAAAAAAAAAAACTTCGAATGGAAAATGTAAATTGAACTCTTTCTACATTCCATCAATGATCCAGATTTAACAATTATGCACATCCTTCAATATAATACACTACAGGCAAAGTTTTTTTCAATTTTATTTAGCATTACACGTTCGGCGTTCCAAACATTGAGAAGCTGGTGGATGGTTTGCAGCAGTTCATGCAGTTGTTAGGATTTCCTATGAAGCAATTTTGCATTTCTGCGTCGTCTTCACTAGCAACCCCTTGCATGCCTTTGCTCTCCCACGCATGGTCGAACGAGATTGATCAAAATCAATAGTTGCGTTTCGGAAGAAAGTTCGGAACTGCTTAGAAATGGGCCAGCCTGACCTGGGTTTATCTTTTCTAATAGCCCAAAAGACAGCTCATCCGTTCAGCGAAGGCTGACCAGCATTACACAAAAGAATCCAATAATGTGGGAATCATCATTTGTCAGGAGTTAATCGTTCCCTAAAAATCTACGGAAAAGTTTCACGCCGTGGAATCACGAAACCTGATTGAATATTGCGACCCGAATAAGATATGGATTTATTGGCGATAAAGTGGTGGCCCAGGTCAGGTGTCGGCCTGTCGGAGTTCGCCACGACTGAGCTCTAGTCGGGTAATGACGACTCTATCCAAACCTTCCGCGCGGCGTCTCTGTCCGAATGTGTGTGTGTGTGTGTGAAACTGTCCGCACTGTAGGGGCTGGCTGCCCGCTAGGGGCACCCGAAAATGATAAATGATTGCGCTCCCCACCCCCGCCGTTCCGTCGTGGAAAGTCGCTAGGAACTTTTCCGACCGAGAGGAGTTTCAACGGAAGCCCGATTGCACGGCGACGCTGGTTCGACTGTTGGCCGCGCCATGTTCGTTATTGGCGCTGGACGATGACAGTTTTTTTTTTTTAATATTCTTCTTCATATTCTTCCACTACCACTACTCCTGGACATATGCCAAAAAAGGGCTAAATATCTTTGTGGACTCACGAAAGAGGTGGCTTTTCGGCAGGGCCTGAACCTGCAACTGGCATGGCCTGGACTCTTTATCTCCGAGTCAGGATCTACCGCCCTTTCTGCTGGGACCACACGGGACAAATACGGGATGGTATCTCCCGTCAGGCCACCACTCCTCTCCTGTTCTTCGCTCGCTCCTGCTTCTGCTTCCCCAATAGTGCACAGCTTTCCACCATATCGGCAGCATTCGCTGCGACCGGAGCCAATAAGATAACGACCCCATTGGCGTCGGCCTGCGATGGACTCGAAAACGGAGTTGTCTCCTTCGGCTCGCTGGAACCAAAACGGCAAATCAGTAATGAATCTCCTGCCCCCCCGGTGGCGAGAGGGGCAGGAACCGTGCACGGGAGAGGGGTAGCATCGCATGTATTTCGAGCAGCCTACTTCGCCGCCAGTAGTGTCTGCCAGTGTGGGACATACCATACTGTGTCGGGAGGGTTTCAATTCATTTCCCACCTTGCCCGACCTCCCTTTTCCACACCCCAAACCCTCCCCCCCACCCCTCTCCACCTTATTCGAACGACCGTCTTCGATATTTCTTTCAGTTTTGAATGTTCCGCCCAGTGGCGCAGTGTCCCACAGTCCAACTCCACGCGTTCTGTCATCGGCAGAAACCTCGCCACGTCGCCGGGCGCTGGCTGGCGGGCCAAGAGGGCCTCGGGAGGCCGGGTGGTCCCACTATCTGGCCGGAACCATCGGCCGATTTTGCGAGTCCAGAGAGCTGCCGAGAAAGGAGCGATTTGCTGATGAATAGGCCCGCCGCATGCCGTCTCCCCGATAGTCTCCTCCTGCGTTCGGAGTTTGTTAGTGCAGTTCCGGGTTCTGGGGTGGCCTTCGAATTCGATTCGCCGTCACTTGGTGGCCATGGGAGGCCATCGTTTCGTCCCCGGCGCCCGCCACAAGCAGCGAGCAGCCGCAGCAGGAAGAGAACGGGTGGCAATCTGCTTTCCCTCACCTCGCCCGAGTTTTCCGACCCTAATGGAGTCGCCGCTGGAGTCCCGCAGTATTCCCCACCGGCGAAGGTGTAGACACAGTCGAAAGAAAAGATCATCGTCGTTTCGAAGGTTCCCCAGCACCGTTGCCCCCCTTCCGCCCCAAATGTCACTTTCCCAACACTTTGTGTGCCTCCTCTGTGTGCCGTTCGTGTCCGAGCAGGCTGTCTCGTAAAATCATATTTTGGGAGGGGGGTTCAAGTCCGCCTGAATCGTTTGGCGTTGTCGTTGTCTTGAAAATTCATAACACACGGAATGCGATGCCAACGCGGGCTTGTTACTCCTCTATCGCTTGGGAGGCACTATCTGTGCCGCTCCATTTGGGAAAAGCACGGGGAGGAAAATTCTATTTTTTTTCCCTCCCTTTTACTGCGCTTTGTAATAAATTTTCCGTATCTCCGTAGCATCGAGCAAAGGGTACGGAGCATAAAGCATAAAAAGCACCATCCCGTCGTGGCGCTGTTGCCGTCGTTTTCGGGGAAGGGTGATGCTGTCGACTCGACGAGCTGGTTACGTGGCCGGCAGGCTAGTGAAAGAAAATAGAACGCGAAAGGCAAGAAAGAGAGAAAGAGAGAAAGAGAGCGCCCGGGAGAGGGAGTCGATAGCTTCTTATTCCACCCTGTCTTCAGTGGTTTACAACGATGATTGCTCGTTGGCGTAAAATTTGACACTCTTTACATCAAAATAGATGGATTCCCATCTTCGGCTTTCGGTGTGCATATGGCTATTTCTGCGGTTTCGTTTTGCTGCCATTTTCCTTTCACACACACACACACGTTTCGGCAATATGGGACGTACTTCCGGATTCTTTCGAAGGCACTCTGCCATTGTCTTTCGGTGCCCACTGGGAGCGTTGATCCCAGGGAATTTTTCCCCAGTCCCGGGGATGAGATGATCCGTACACATCCAATCTGTCAATTGGCTGACCTTTCGTTGTGACTGTGTGTGCCGTTCTCCGTCATTCAGCCGGAACGAATGAGGGAAAGCATGCCCTGCACCCTTTCGTGCCGGTCCCGCAAGGGCGCTGCCGTTTTGGGTCGTAAATCCACCCGAAACCCGGCCCGATTTTACTTCCGTTCGCGTGAAGTCTTCTCTTCTTGGCTCCTGCGTGAACAAGGAGCGTTCTTGTGCTGCAAAGGACATTGGTTTGTTCTTGCAACGACCGGCCAGAAAAGTGAACGGCACCTTCGTCTCCTCACCCCGAAACAGGTATGGAGCCTTTTCTTGTTTTTGCTTTTTGCGTTTCCATTAGTTCCGTCGCCTTTACTGTCCCATCTCAGTTTGACCATTTTTGTCTTTAACGTTCCACTGCAAAAAGGCGATTTCGATCCAGTCGAAGTGGATGTGCCTTTATAGCAAAAAAAAACCCCTTCATTTATATGTTTTCCCTTATTGTTCTCTGTAAAGGACGTACCTTCAAAAATGTTTTTCGTTTAGGAAAACATGCGTGTAATAGTTATTTATACTATATATTTAATGATAAATAGTTTCACTGGCTGCCACAAGGGCTAAGCAGGCGCGTTAGCAAAAGTATCTAAAAACTAAACCAATAAATAGCACATTAAATCCTAGCTAACCTAACAATCAGGCTGAAGTGAACACAGCCAGATACCGTGGAGTCAAAACTGACCAAGGCGTGAAGAAGAAACGCGTAAGACAAAAGCACTGGATAACATTATTATAATTATGTTATATAAAATTTAATTATGTTATATAAAAAGAGATGGCTGATTTTATCAGTCTGTAATTGTTGAAGTCCTTATGCCCGGATTCTCTCTCCTACCCCTCTCCCAAACACCCTTTCGCTCAAAATATCGAAAAAAAAATCCTTTCTCGGCAAGTAGTCTATCGATTTCGACCAAAATTGCCACAAACACTTCATCCAGTCCCATACATAATGTGACATCCTTCTAAGAGGAGGGGAAGGGGGAGCTCCCATATTTACCATCTCCACAAAATCGTCCTTTGGGCAATACGGGTATCGTTTCCGTGGTGGATAGGATCTTTAAGTCGATTGGTTACACTTCACTTGGTTAAACTCCACTCCCGAGGTGAAGATTAACTAACCGCTGATTCACCAGGAGTGATCGATTGGTCAGTTAGTTTTAGTAACATGGTGTCTTCGGTAGAGGCACTAATTGAATCCGTATAACCGACAGTCTCACAAAATGCCATGACATAATATTAAATGTTAAATGAAAGAGCTGTCCCAGCTCCGAAAAATACTAAATACAGATCTATTGACATTGCATCTATCGTTGGCATAAGCATTCCTGTGTGTGTGTGTTTATATTATAAAACCCTAAACGGTGGTTTACCCCTAGCTTACATTTCATACACAGTTATCTAAGCTTGGGAAACTTTAAACGAATGGATACAATGTCTAAGTTTAGTGGGCGGTCGGTGGAAGCCTGGGGAAGGTTGGTCGGGTTGAATCGGTACTGTTATAAGTGAGCCAGCAAGTTATAAATATATTTAAAAACGGATACAACAAAATACCACCGTCAATCTGAACGAAACCCAAATATTCGTCGAAACCACTAGTCCACAGCTTGCAGAGGAGTGCTTGCACCTTGGCGGTTGGCGTGTTTAGAAAATGCACACGGTTGTAGGGAGCCTACATTGACTGGAAAACAACTGGCCGTACTGTCCCTCCGAAAACGAACCACCACCAATAACAAAAGTCGAAAACTGTACACCACGACAGTCGTGACGTGCTAATTTCTTCTCTGCCCCGAAAACGAGCTGATCTAGGCAGATCAGTGCCGCTTGTGGGGCGGGGTGGGGGGGGGGG
>JAOEFI010015704.1:0-11128 GCA_034621735.1 Anopheles plumbeus | reverse complement strand
GGGGGTGGCGTACCAAGCGCCGGTGGTGACCTACAAGAAACCCGTCGCGATTTGCAACCGTCCTGCCTCCGTTGCTCTCGTGGTGCGCGTTGCAATCAGAATAGCGTTACTGGCGTTACAACGGTGGAGGAAATGCATTGGCGATGAAATCTGGGGCGGGTTGGTTTCCTATCACGCTGCAGTAAATAGCATACGTGCAGGCATCCACTGCAAACTGCAATCGTCGGTCACGGAACATGGAGTTTCTTCAATTCTATCCTACTTCAAATTCACATGGTTTTCGCTCGAAATACACAATTAATTTCACAAAATTTACATATTTCTTAGTCATTGGATGAGTTAAAGCACTTTGTATGTTTTGTGGCTCTCTCGCATTACTCGCGTATTGCTGCCCTGTTTACGATTGTATTTCATTGATAACTGTTGGACACACCGGGTATCACACCGGCGAAGAGCGGAATGACAGAAGCCATGTTTCCTGGAGAGTGAATAAGGGGGTGTGGTACAAGTTGTCGTAATTTGAAGCCAGCTTAGGATGGATGTGAAAGTAATCGTTCTCCAAGTGATACACATCCACTAGATTGATTGAATTGGTTGAATCCTTTTTAGCCACTCGCAGAACTCACTCCTTTGTGGGGTCACTAGAGAATTGGTGGAAAACGATTCGTTCCGTGAGTTCTCGGAACATTTATTGATCACATCCTCCGCCGGGGGACCGTAATCAATTGGAAATGCACTGCACTATTCGCTGCAATTAGCAAACCTAAGAAAAATACCGCACTTTGGTTTAAGCGAGATACCCAACAAATTTTCCCGAACCGATCCCGATGCCAGCCGCGGTTCAGTGCGAGTTTTCCACAGCGATATCTGCTGACCGCGACTACAATGCTACGCAATGGATGCCACACTGCTCTCTCGGCGACCCAACGTTGACATTTATACTGTCAGCATGCTCCCTGGCATGAATCGCCAATGTTCTCTCTCGCACACATCTGCGACTAAACACGACGGTTTCTAACATGAAAGATTTCAGTTTGCATGCGCAGTGGTCTGCCGCCACTCATTCACTCAGTGGTACGTCCGAATGCCACGAAGGGGAATCTACAATACGTTACTATGAATTATATGAATCCTTCCTTCGCGCTACCGTCCACCGGGATGCTGGTGTTCCTGGAGATCAGATTTCAATATTTATACAAACTGCTTGCACAGCATAATACATAATTCCAACTGCTTCATTTCTTTCTCAAAATAAGAAGGGCAAACTCGTGAATGTGTGGTTAGAACAAAACAATTATAATGCATATAAGAAATTGCAGCGACCCTGCGTTGAATGCTCCACAGATGTGAGAAGACCCTTTTAAACATTATTGAAACATTAACAATACATATTACACGTGCACAAGATATTCTAACACATCATATTGCATTCACAACATTTGCATAAAGATAGAGACGCTAAACACTTGCAGCGGAAAGAGACGGTAGTAAAGAAACATATACATGCCTACGGGAAAGGATCAACCGAAAGAGATGGCCAGCATAATTCCTAGACGCATAAAATTCAAACCCCGTCCGTGCTGTCCGCGTTATCTGTTCCATGCTCAGCGCGCCGTCACGCTTCAAGCTGCCGAGTGCGTTGCTGGTTTCTTGTTTCGATTTTTCCCGCCATTACTGATGAACTGCTGCGGTTGCTGCGTTTGCTGTTGCTGAGCCTGGGGCGCTGATGACGACTGCACCGTTTTGGCGGTCTGTTTTTGCTGCTGGAAGCCGCTCCGGACGTCGCTCATGGTGGGCGATTGCTTGGCCATTGGCTTCAGGACCGTTGGGGAGGGCGATTTAATCTGAGCTGGGATTGCCGCTGCGACAGCCGCCAATCCTTCTGGAATGTTCTGATTGATCGGTTTATTCTCGTTGTTTTCTGGCGAGCTGGAGAGATTAGGGATGCTCTTCGATGGGGTGCTGGTGGAGCCACTAGTTGCTGCCTGGCTGTTGCCATCCGCGCTCGCTGCACTTGCTCTAGTATTGTTGCCCTTTTCTAAGAGTCGGGAAGAGTAGATTCAAATAAGTCGTTAGACACTGCCCTGAATTCTCCGCTACGACAATTACTTTACCTAACTCAGCAGCCGATTTAGAACGATTTGCTGCACTTGTCGACTTTGTGGAAGACGCCTTCATCGCCTGTAGCTGCGTATCGATACCATTCTTAATCTCATTAGTGGATCGCTTAACATCCTCCATTTTCGTCGTTGGCTGTTGTCCACCGTTCTGGTGACGTTGAGACTGAGGTATGTCAGTCTGGACATTAGGTTTCTTGGGTGAAGGATCCGTATCGGACTGTGACGTGCTACACTCGTCCGATACCGACGAGATATCACCCAACTACGTATGGGAGATGACAATATTATACGAGTGAATGTTTCCTGTATGAAAATTATTATTATTATTATCGACCTACATTGAAGCTGGAATCATCCGCCACGTCTGCGTACTTTTCAAGCAGCTCTCTACATCCGGCATCCTCGAATGAGTCCTCGTCGCTGGCCAGCTCATCCTCGTCGGCGCTCTCCGCTTCACGCTGGTTGAGATTCCGTTTCTTGGATACGGTACGGCTTCTCTGCGATGCCGCCGATGGTCGATCCTTGCGGAATACCACAGCATGGGCCACGTCCGAGTCGACATCGATCGTACGGTGCGCTCTGGTGCAGATGACCATCTTAAGCGGTACAATTATCCGCTCGAGCCACGTTGCTGCTACACTACGCACGTCCAATTTCAGCTCGTACTTGGAGATGCGCTGCAGACGCTGCCCGCGGTACTTCAGGGCACGCAGCTTTCGCCGTTTGTTCTGAAGAAAACCTACCACGGTGGAGGGAAGTATCGGACCGCGACCTATCAAGCGGGTTCCCACCGAGAGCACAGTGCGAAACAGGCGCAGCACGATCAGTGCCGGAAGAAAGAGCAGCCAAGGCAGGGGCCTTATGAGGGGTGGTCCGGATATATTGGTGCCAGCATCTTCTCCCTCTTCGATGGCCGGAACTGCTGCGTCGGCCGTGAGCATTGCGGTGGCAATTGGCGATGCTTGCGGAACTGACCAACGAGCTGTTTTTTCTGCCGTCCAGAGCAGATTGTCGATGCGCTTGTACACGAATTGACCGACGGATGTCGTTGCAGCTCGCGCCCCCACATCATACAGCATATCCGGGACAGTGGTACCGCGTGCCTCGGCAATCTCCTTGCGTGCGCCGCGAATCGGAGGTATTGAAGGATTTACGGTGGCAAAGGAAAAATAAGTTGAGTGTTATCAAAAAAACGAATCAAAACATGTCTAAGCGTCGAAATTGCCCCTAAGGTCGACATCGCTTTCTCCTTACCTGTTCGTCCACCGTACTGACCGCGTTGGTCTTTCCCATGGTTGACTTTCCCATGGCTGCTACCAGTACACACTGACTCAGTGGTCGGTTCCAAAGGACACACGCCGTCGAGACAGATTCAGATGTGCACTCCGGCACCTAGTGGCACTGCTCTGCCGACCCCAAAGTCGATCGTATCGATCAAAACCCTGAAGTGAAATATTGGTGATAAGCGAGGTTAGAGTTCCCGTGCAGGCGGTGAGTGTGTAGAGCACCAGGAAGGCGAAGTCGCATGGACGGGGCGCCATCATCGTTGTCTAACGTGTTCTTCTTTCACATAAACCTCTACCACACTACCATCGCGCAGTGGCAGTTAGCGGTACTCCCACATCCTACAAATTAGGCAGGGTGTACAAAAAATAACAATCCTCCCAACATTTGACCTAATCACTTTCCGACGGTACGGCTCGGGTGGGGGTAATTTGCCTTGATAGGACTTTTTTCAATTTTATTTCTCATCGGTCGAATACACCTATAAAGCTGTCTGGAAGAATGCATTCCCACTATCAGGGACCGCGTGCAGCTTGGAGAGTTCAGAGATTATCACATCCGAGGGTATATTGAAAAAAAAAACAATGAAAATAATAATACAGCAAAACAGCACGAATACACAAGTCTCGCTATTTTCCCTACAAGAGTGTTTAATCACGCACTCCATAGGTAATCACAGGAAATAATGAGTAGCGAATACGCAGAGCACTTTGCACGTTTCCTTGTGGTGATATTTGCAATAAAAACCGTTCCCCGAGGACGTTCTTACCTTTCTACTGGCCCACACTAAGATGCACACAGCATTCGAGGGAAGCGACGTCGACGATTGCAGATGGAAGCCGATTGAAAACGTTCACCACCGAACGGAAACCGCAGCAACAGCTCGGACAGAGACGGTAACCAAAAAATAACACGATGGTCCACCCGCACAAAGATCACACACAACCACGGGTGCACGCACGGGCCACTAATGCAATGAGTGATCAGGAAAGGGGGCGAGGGACCTTTGCACTGATTAGAAAGTGAGCAATGTACTACAGGACGAGCGGCAGACGAACACCTAGTAGCGATAGGGCGTTGAGGACATGTTACCTCGCTGCGCTTCGAGGTCCAATCCGGAGGCACGTGGTTGAAGTCGTCGGCGTTCGTCTTCGAGTGATATGGTATCGAGTGATATCGAAAGACAATACTGCCAACTATGCGGAGATGAACGATCGATGTCAAAGCTCTAGAGCGGGATCGTTCAGATCGATCAAACGTTTAACCCCTTTGATCCCGAAGACGTTTGAAATGTTGACCGAAAGGGGAGCACCAACGGTTCGTTACCTGCAATGCACGAATCGGTGTGCTGAACTGAATTCTCTCCAAACGCTGCTACTGTCCGCAGCTTCTCCTGTAATAATGTCCAACGCACAAACACACACGCCCGGACGAGAATTGATTACCAGGATGTTAATCTTGACACTGAGCTGTGCCGATCGCCGTCGTGTTTTCGTTACGGAAATATCATCGCAGTATTGCTCAGTGTGTTTGCCAGCCTGACAGATCTTCCTCACTCTCCCCGTCGATCGATGTCGATCGAGGTGGAGAAATGGGAGGACAGTGACAGAAGGGCGCGAAATCAACGGGCATGACGATTATAAATGAAAAATGCTGGACGCATTCGGTGATAGATAGGGCTCGAAGTGCATCTGAAGTGCACACCACCGACAGAGATGTTCTTTTTCGTTGTTTTTTTTGTCGCAAAAAGCAATTTAGCAACAGGGTATGTTTCCTAGATTTTAATGAATTACGCGAACATTTATTGGAAGATCGAATACCATGTTCAGGAAACGTTCGTCATAGTGCGACACTCGACGAAGGTGATGAAATCTATCTTATCATGGAAATAAGATAGATGAAATAGTTCACATTCTGTCGTTTTTTCAACCACGCTGTTTGTTGTTAACATAGTTGTCTAGAGGTATCTTTACATTGAAAACATTTGAATGGATTTGCCAAGTTTTTGTCTATGTGTCTGTGTCGTGCTCGTTGAGGTCGATTGATTGTGAGTTAATCACTCAACATTTAAATTTAGAGAAGCCTTCTGTTGTGAATAAGCAAATATATTCAACAAGTGAGGAGTCAAATTTCACTAAATGCGTGGAAAACAGAGTTTACTCTGCATTGGCGATATTTAGAGAAATTTCACCTCCGGGTTGCATGTGATTGGTTTTGGGGCAGGTTACGGGTATGGCGGAGATAATGGTTCAAATTTCCATATTACCCTTTCGTTGTTCTTCTCAATGGTTCCAACAATATGGGCAAAAGAGAGGGGTATAAAGTGAACTAATTCTAAATCTAGGTTAGTTTCCAAACTCCCGTGCCAATGCAAATCAGCCCACGAGGGACGGAAGTGAATATTTGACCATTGCGACAATAAAAGGACATTTTGTTTCTGATGGAAACGGAAAAATATGGTTTGAAAACACAAAATATTCAAAATGTACGTTAAGGCGGCTAAAAAGCTAGTTGCGAAATGTTCGTCGGCTGAAAAAGCCGTGGGTTTAAACCGCCGCGACTGCAGGGCTGCATTGCGTGCAACGGGACTGGGTGCAGGTTTGTATTATTCGGAACTATGTAGGTGCAGTGTATGCTGATCTTGATTCGTCTTCGACTGAAACGTCAAAATGGCTTCTCTTTACCTCGTGCGGGTCGGAACTATCAACACTAAAGCTCAGTCGTGTTCCAGCGTTCGATTGTCGTGGATGTGGTTTTGTGACGGTTCTGTTTGCGTTCGTGCGCTGGCGTGCTGTAACGCGAAAGTTTTGCCGGCTGTCCCAAGCTGGTTTCGGTCCTCCGCGACTTTGTTCATTGAAAAGAAATAAAGGAAGACGTGACGCACTAAAAGTTATCACTGAAAGCAACCGTGACTGGTCGGTGGTTCCGGCACTTCCCGAGAATCGAGCGTTCCTTTCTCCGGTGGCTTCGTGGATATCGCAGCGAGTGTTCTCGCTGTACAACCGCGTATTCGCGCGCAGTGTACAACAGGTTTGTTGCGGTTTTTTCCTCGTCCATTCCAGTCTTCTACTATACCAGTGTTTTAATCGATGTTTAATAGTGTGTGTGTGTTTTTTTTGCTTACCTTCGTCGTGTTCTGTCTCTTCTATTTCCTCCCTCTTTCACTTGCAAACACAATCGGACGTCGTGAACCTGTCCGACGGGGAAAGGTGCTCCTTCTCTCCCCCTGCCCGTGTCTTTTGGATAGGACAGTTGGGGACAGTTTTTTTACATTGGACTTTGTTGCGGGCTCCTTGTACCTGTGTTGGTTGTCCACCTGCCGCCCCATTTTGTTAAACCCTTTTCGCCTTGTGGAATCGGTTCGATCAAGTGCTTTCGATCGAGCGTGCCATGAGGGAGACGATGAACCAACCGCCTTTGCGCAGCGAATGCTGTTCTATCTTCGGTGGCTGTTATTTGATTTTATTTGTAGACCCAGCTTCCGGTGGCTGGATTTTTTCCTTTCATCGTATTGAAAGAAGAAACAGAAGTTGAACACACTCCGTGTGACCTTTAGCGTTCGTGTACGATTTCTGGTCGCTAGATTGCGCAAGGAGCTAGTGAAACATGTATGACTTCTTCGACAAACACCGCGTACATACGATCGAGTGCGTCCTTCTACGGTCAATTCTGCCTCGTTCCTTTCCCCGTCTTCGCACCGACTTCCACTCGCCGTCCAGTGCCACGAGTCGGCGTATGCCGAGATGTGTCTTGCTATAATTTGCCTGCTAATGAAATAAGAAACATTAGCCGTGCAGGCTTGCGTGTGCATGTGTGTGTGTTAATGTGCATTATTTCATCAAGCCAATATCCAGTTTCTTGTGTCCAGCCTCCAGTATGATGCAGCCAGGCCACCACCAGTCCACCTTCACATGCTCGTTGTCCTTCTCGGGAGCTGGTTTGCTGGCGATCGAGAGCAACATGGAAAATGGCGCACACAGCGAACGGCTGTGGTGGGTGAAGTTTGGTGCCCTGCTGTGATGTCCGTTCGGTACTGTATTACGCACGGTGCCTTTCACGCAAAATGGGAGGGGGATCGGCTGTCAAATGAAACGAGTTGTCAATGAGCCACACGCTCCATAATCGATCGAGTCGGAACCGGAGTACAATATTCGACAACCATATCATCCAGCGGTGTGGTGAGGATCGAATGATATTGTACGAAGTAGTGATCTACTACATGCAGCGCAGGACTGGAGGCACAGAAAGTCTACAGTATGATTTCACGATACTTTTTCATCCCCGGGCGTACCACTGGCTCTGGAAGGAGCCACTAACCATCAAACACTAACAGACATTTCAAGTGAGTGTGTGTGGGTAGAAAGATCGCATAATTGCAACCGCATCTTGTACGCCAGGCGTACGACGTCCTCCTGTTCAGCGATAAAGTTACGAAGCTTGTGGTTGCTGCGCTGTGATGATGTATTGTGGTGATCGATGGATATTAAATGAGTGGACAATAATGCGCATGAGCAGCGCATACGTTTTTTTTTTTGTAAGTTGTTCCGTGTGGCAGGGAGCGTAGCGTGTCCATTTGCGCCGAAGAAGTGTGGAGCTGGGAGTAGAAAAACCCCAACCGTAACCGCGCTGGAATAGTTCAAATACGAACCGCGCGAGCTGACGAAGAAGCTATCACCTTTTTGTATGTTTTGTGTTGGAATAGACGATGACGACGCAGGCTGAGGATTTTTTTTCCGAAGAAGAAAGAAAACGGATACAGTGTCGGTGATCTGTGGTAATTGTTAGTCAATTATTGAAGCTCACCATCATCATCATCATCGAATATCACGGGGCCCGTCAATATTTGGCTGAAGTGAAGGCAAAGTGTGTGCGGCATTCAGAAGAAGAAGAAAAACGCGTCAGTGTGCAATAATGCTTGGCGTGGGGGTTTTTCTCCCGAAAGGGGATAAATTGTTATTTCGAGTATGCATTTGTTTTTCCTTTCATATACCCATCGTGCGCGAGATGTGGTCGTGGGCGGAGTGTGGCGGTTTCCAAAAGGAAGAGAAATGGTAGAAACGGTTGAAGAGCATCATTATCCGAAAGTGGATATATCCATCAAGGAAGTGTGTTTATGATTTGTGCGCGGTAGTGTGCGTCAGAAAAAAGGCATTCCTATTCGAAATCGGTTGATTTTGGAGCAATTTTCGTCAATCTTCACCTTTGCCATTTTCCATTCCGCGCCATATCGTCGCCGTTGGGATCGATGGTTTTCGCTTCATCAAAGGTGAAACGGATTTGCGGGCCGATTACCTACAACAATTTGTGTAAAAGTGTATATGGTTTTGTGTGAATCGGATGAAAGCGCAAAAATAAAATCCCATAACACAAAATGATAAAGTGAATCCCCTTGGCTTCCCCTATCCACTTTTATTTCCAACGAAAAATGCGCCAATAAATCAAGGGTGATAAAAATATCCGACAAAACGAAAGCAATCTTGTCACAGCACTTTACCGCATCCCGCACTGAAAAAATTTAAAAAAAGGAGAATACAACATTGCAGAGAAAGTATTCGATCAGTAGGTGGCATTGTCTCTCGGAACGATTCGTCGTTTCGAGCGGCAATAGAAAGATTTCAATGATCACCTAAGCGAGAAAGCACCTACCGCCACAAATGGTGTTTTTTTTTTCACATCGGTGCAATTTGGAAATTTGGAATCAATTCCAACCTGGGCGTCGACGAGATCGAGATGAGTCCGGTTTGGTGCGCTATGAAAGTTGTGCGAGTAAAAGTATGCTTTCTCCCAATCTAACATTGGTATTCTCAGCCGATGTCTCATTGATTGAGACATATCCGATCGTGTTCGTGCTCGTGCGCGTTGAAATACAGATCCATGGTTACAGCCAAATCGAATAAGAGCAATCGAGTGCGCGGCGCGAGTTATAAGGCCTAAGTTCAATCCGGTGCCTGGGAGAGAAGAAACGCCGCTACGAAACGAACGCTGTGCCAGAAGAAAATCATCCGCGGAAGTAAACCAAACCGAACCGAACTGAAACCGTAAATTATTCCAAACCAAACGGAAAGTTCACCGATCACTGAACCTCCTCCACCGAGTGGCCTGACACGGAAAATGCTCAAAGCCCCGCGAAACCACGGCTGTACTTAATTCTGCTGCCGACGGGCAAATACACACACACACACACACACATACACACCTACATTTACCACCCTCACGGAATAAATTTTCCTTGCCCGTTCCCTCTGGAGGTCCGGCCCATCGAACCGTATCAATAACCCGTTCGTTCTTCGCCGCAACAATACCATCAACCCGGCTTAGTTGAGGCCCAGCAGGCCAGCTCTTCGGCAGCGAATGCGGCAATTGGCGGTCGGATTTATACACGGTTATAATAATCTAATTATAGTCCGTAAAGTCAACATACGGTATTCAATACCAACATGATTTATTTTGAAGGAAACCTGAAGGAACCACATACACATGTATCTCACACACCGAGTCCGCAGTTCCAGGCCGCGATCTCCCGGTCGAGCGCACAAACACTCCCACAAAGCATCACGAACGAGAGATCATGCTCTTGAGGAGACGCAGCATCAAGCGCAAGAAGCAGCGTGCTCCATTTTTTGCGCATGGCCGTATGCGCATGGCCGACGATCGCTGGCTGGCTCCCCGTTCACACCGACGATCTGCTCGTTGCAGCCTTTCGACCGAGGCTGCGCCGATGAAAGGCGATCGGTCCTGTGTTCCTACCCCCGGGGGTGGTGGAAGATTGGGTAGGTCTCGGGTGGGGAACGACTCTCCGAGACGCTATGCGCTTCGTCATCCTAGTGATGCTGCGTTGTGTTGTTGGGAGGCTGGCAAGAACCGCAAACTGAGCCGGTGAGGTTCGAGTATTATTTCACCGTGTTTTTTTCCGGCTGCAGTTTCGCTTCACTTTTGCCCTTCGGTACTTCGGCTGAAAAGAGGTTATTGGGGGTTTTAACCTATATCAAAGCATGCTCCAGCGATCATGGATGATGGAAAAGTGCTGCAACAAAAGTTTTGCAAAAAGCCACCCGCTTTGTCGCGTTATCATCGTTCGTCACGGTCAGTTCATTCTATTCGCAAATGGAACGTGATCGGTGACATTCGAGTAGGCCACATCAGCGGACGCGGGCTACCATTGGTCCTCCCTGGACACGTGGGCGATACCGTTGTCGGTATTTGGGGTCCCTCGAGGTTAGTTCGATTGCACATCATTGCACTGATCTCTGACCAAAAGAATAACACCGGGAGTGCGTTCTCTTTGAGTGGATGTTCTCTTTGAGTGGAGTACTCTATACGTCCTTCGAAAGAACCTGTGGTCTATCTTGCAGTTGCAGTTCCACAAACATCCATACTGAGACACGGTACATTGTAATCAGTTCGAAAATTAAGAAATTAAATCTTCGAACGTAAGGTTTTAGGTAATAATTTACACCACTTTGGTCCTTACATTGAATCGGCACTGCGTGTCAAAAGTTCACCCCATGTCCTTGCCTCCTATATTTGATTAAATGTCTTTCAGGGTGAAATGTTTCAAATGTTAATCTTCAACCAAGCTGCAACCAGTCAGCGAGGCATCGATGGACGGCCGATCGTGGAGAAACGGCTTGAAAAATCAATGATGATCGCTCATGAATTAAAAGCCGCAATAAAGTGTGGTGTAAAAAGCGACGGGGTAAAAGGAATCCGCAGACACATCACCC
>JAOEFI010015703.1:0-11142 GCA_034621735.1 Anopheles plumbeus | reverse complement strand
TTTACTGCTGTTAGGTATAATGGCCCAACCGAATTGCATGGTGGCTGCCTCTGGTGCAGAAGTGTGCGAAAAACTGATCCGGAGTTTCCAATATCCGAAGAGTTGACATGCAAGTAATTGAGGTTTCAATATGTATCGCAAGTTAATAGTCTCTCCATTTGGCCTGTTCGACCGATTTAGACTAGAATATCTAGGATATATCGTTGGGTCGTTATGTGTAAAATAGTTTAAAAAAAAGGATATCGAACATACTGATTGAGCCAATTCTGAGCGTATATTTGTGAATGCTGAATGTTTCGTTTCAATACAATTTTCAATTGAAATTGTGAAGCCTTGGCTACTGTCTTTATCCGCACGTTGCGGAGCATATTGCTGGGACTGATCGAACGATGGGGCAGAGGTATTGGTTTGGTTTCATCCACATCGTTCATTAATCTTACATTCTGGCTCAGTGACATCTGTTTGCAAGTAAATGATGCTCAAACAACGTACACACGGACGCTCGGCCTGTGCAGTCCACGCCAGCTGCACACATGTGGAGTAGAGCCAACAAAGCACTTGCTTCCGTCGGACAACATCTCGACGTACGGTAGCCAATAAACATAACTGGAACAAGCGCCATTGTCTACTGCAGAATTGGATTCTGTTTAAACAGAGTTTTGCTACATCGTCCCGGGCATAATCGGGTATCCTCTTCGGATGTTGTTGCAGCGGAACTGTTGTAGTCTTGTGTTGACATTTTGTCACAACCGTCATCATCTTCATCCCTGTCGTCGTCACAGCGCTAGGGGATTCCAGTTCGGGTTGTTTGAAGGCATGCCCGTGCTGAACAAATTGAATTGAATTGAATTGGACATCAAATATGCAAAACGAACCCTCGGAACGTTCAGTTCGAATTCAACCAGCCGGAATTTATCCCTTCGTGCACCATGCCGTAATGAGGGTTCAGCTGCAAGGGCCTTGGACATAGGGGACAGCTATAATCGAACTATTTTCTTTTTCTGTAGCCCAACCGTTCTAAACCGATTTTCTTTCAAAGGAGAAGGCATCGTTCAGGATTTCGTTCCTTGATGTTCCTTGAGCTTTTTTACCCTTCTACTTTTAAACACACATTTCTTGTTGGGAAGAAAAATACTTCGATCGCCTCTTGGGGATAGCAAGCATGCAAATCCCATCAAGACGTTGCCGCCCCAGTGTTTCCATGGTCGGGCGGGCATCACTCAAGGTTTGGGCGGGATGGTTTAGAGAATGAGTTAGATAGATACAATATTTATCAATCAATTTATCGAGCTTTACCGAGTGGTTTCGGACGAGGGCTTGGCTCACGCTGTCGGTATCGAAAAATTCGATCAAAGCTAAACAGAGCAGAACGGGAACCGGATAGTGTAAATTTAATTTCCCAAGGAAAATAGAATACTGAACACCTGCCATGCTCAGGGGCTGTCACTGTTTGTGGCAGATGCAAGTAAAATGGAAATGGAATGCAAAGCACAATTCCATCTCACGAAAAACAGCTAAATAATGTAATATTTTGAGCATGGAGTATTTAATTGAGTATCTTTTCCTCTAAACAGCAAGACTTTTCCGCTCGCTGATGGACATCAAAAAAGTGTTTCGGAAACTCGTGCTCTGTTCTCCAGTTCTGTTCGTCAGGTGAATCGAATCAAATTATTCATTAGAATTGTCTGCGAAAGGATTTTATCATTAATGCATATAGATCGTTTTGCGATTTGATCACAAACTATTCCAATGTTTAAAGCACTTTAACATAGACAAAATATATAGGAATAGACGCGGAATGATGCATATTCATATGATTGATCGTATGTAACGCGTTTTCAATTATTGCTCGTTCACAAGCCAAATGTCCGATGTACAGTCACCGCCCGGGTACCTGTAAAGCGACAAGAAGAGAATTTAATGAAAAATGCCCATCCTCAATTCGTCCGTAATCTCCTACTCCTCCCTCACCGCATCTCATGTGGTAAACCCGGTCCATACGGTTCGTTTCCAAAGTCCACCAGAAAGTTATCGTTGAGTTTCATGCCGCCATTCTCGACGTCAACGTCGAGCTGAACGATCGTTCCTCCTGCGCGCACCATCTCCGGATAGAACTGTTTATCCCAGGGCGAGAACAGGCTGGACGACACATACAGTCGCTTGCCGTCCAGTGAAAGCTGCAGCATTTGCGGTCCGCCGTGTAGGCGCCGATTTTTCACATACGCTGGTGCCGGCTGCTCGCTCAGCTCCGGATCGTCCACAACACGCACGGGCGAGTCGTTCAGGATGGCACCGCCGAGAAACACCTGCCCGGTTAGTCGCGGATGGGCGCGATCGGTGATGTCGTACTGGCGGACGTCCCCGTGGCGCCAGTTGCTGAAGTACAGGAAGCGATCGTCAAGCGAGATCAGGATATCCGTCATCATGCCACCGATCTCCGACTCGTTGGTGTTGGTGACCTTCTTCACCGGCACATCGATCACCTTTTCGGCGATATATTCGTCGGAACCAGGGCGCTGGTAGAACCGGTACACATTCGCGTAGAAGGCGCACCCTACGTAGCCCTGATTTTCTCGCGGATTGTGCAGAAAGCGAATCTCGAGCGGCGTCAGCCCCTCGTCGCCGAGGTCGATCGTTTGGAAGAGTTCGCGTTCCTGCCAGCGGTAGAAGTTCAACCGGCAGCCGTACTGGGTACGATCATCGCAATCGGTTGGGTGGTAACCGCGCCGGAATAGCTTCGGAGCACCCCACTCCGAGGCGACCATGACATTGAAGTGAGGCTGGTACCAGTAGTCGTACCCGCACAGTGCCTTCCGCTCGCCGCGCGTCCACGGTCCGACAAGACTGAAGTCCTTATCGAACTCCACGAATTCGCCCTTCGCGTTGCCCTCGGCGTCGCCCATCACCGACACCATGATGTTGCCGTTCGGCAGGCAGTGCGTTGTGTGCGGTGCCGTACAGTTGGCCGACTTCAGCACGTCCGCTTCGACCACCATGACCAGCTTGGGCGCCCGTGGTTCGCTACCTGTGTCCATGACGTAGATGCGATCCGAGTTCAGGCACGGCAGCACCAGGCGATCGCGCTGAGGGACTTCCTTGCCGCCCGGCACGACGTGGCAGCTGGAGCAAGTGTTCCATCCGCTGTGGTGCAGCTCATTCCCCTTGCTATTCGTGTATGTACGGTGTACAATCTGTCGGCGAGAGAAACAATCGCAACAGTAAGACAAACATTAGGCACACAGCAGGAAAACATCACACGCGCGCACCTGGCAGTACGTAGGGCTTCCAGGGTCAACATCCACCGTCGCCAAATAATCTCCGTGCTCTTCTTCTAGATTCGGCTGGACACAGACGACGTAGAGCAGCTTTTCCACCGGTCCATTGCGAACCGCGTCCAGTGGCGTTGCATACCCGGGACCACATTTGCACTCTACAGAAAAAGGAACCACCGTCCCGAAACGTATCCAGCAGAGTTAGTTTGTCGCTGCGTCTGCGGGCCGACAATTAATCACTTACTTTCGCTCATACTGCTCGCCACGATAATGCTGATAAGCAAAGAAGAATGCACCCAAGGAACGGAGGAACCTACACTTTCGCTCTTCACTTTTGCTCTGTCAAAAATGTTAAATCCAGTTTACGCCTTGGAGCTGGAGTCACACCTTGTACGAACACCGAAGATCCCTAGCTCCGGTGTGGTGTTTCTCTGCGCCGAATTCAAGCGAAAGAACGACGCGAAAGGCAAGCCGGCTCCTGGGCCGTAGGGAACAGTCAATTTGGTTTCGGTTTCATTAGAAATGTGTTTGTGCGGAAGACACGCTCGTCGGCATCACACGCGCACCACGATGGTACCCGATCGTGCGTTTCAGCTGCTTGTCTTTTGATAACTTTGACGGCGTTTGGCGAGCACTCTCTATATGTATGGTGACCGTGTGGCTACCGAGGGAGCTACGATGCTGTGCGATGAGCCGGCAGCTATCATCATCGTATGTTTGCATTTGTTTGCATTGGATTGAATACTGATAACTCGAATTTTGGTGTAAGGTTATGAAAAACTAAACATTTGTATCATTAGACCACCCTAAATGTCCAGTTGGAATTGGTCGGTTGTCCATAAATGTTATCCAGTTGCCCTGTGGTTAGTTAGCGTTATACGCTAGTTCTTCTTAAACTGTCCTACGTACTCAATACTCTTAGGTTTTATTTAAAGGGCGGGGCCAGGGATTATAATCTCCTACCTGGTTGTAGATAACGTAGTTCACTTTATGTAGGATTGATTGAATCTCATTTCAATCGGCCTTTTCTGTTAGACATTTCTTATCATTAGACATCAGCATAGAAGACAGTAAGAAATATTAATTTGAATGCCACATTGGAATGCTTGGAGAAGAAACGAACATACAATGAAAAGAAACGGAAACTTGTTGTCAATAATTTACGTTCACCTACGAACGAACCAAAGAGTTCAAAGTTTGTCTGATGTTTGTAAAACAAATTCAACCTAATGGTTTACGATGATTGGTAAGTTATGGTCGATTTCTACGGCACGCATCGGTCATCGGCTCGTGGTTTGCGGTTATTCCAAACACACCCACCGGTTCACGCCTCCTCCCTGCTATGCGCTGGCGAGGAAAAGCGCAATATAAAGAACGGGCGAACGGTTTTCCGCTCGTTCGTTGTCACCTGTGTGTGGCAGCCGAAGGGGTCAAAAGTCTGTATGCGTTCGATCTACCACCACTGCAGCCATCGTCACTATCCTGCCCGATAATCGACAAGAGGAGAGGGTGGATCGTAAATCAGTTTTTCCCAGCCTGTGTAAGTTTTTTTTTTCGCTAATCCAACCGACGCCATATGAAAACAGCATTGCTTCAACCGCGTTCGGGCGGCGGACTATTTTTGAAACTCGAGTCTGATCGTGCGTACAGTTTTGGGATCGACCGGTACAGGATTAGAAAAACGTGGCACGGAAATCACATGCGATGAAAAGCAAAAAAAAAAAAAATTAAAACTCAAATTATGCTTTAAAGGCCACCAACACCAGCGTATCGTGACACCGTTGGCATGACGCGTGGCGCGTGGCGAAGAAGCACGCATGTAAGATTGTTGTCTTTTTCCTTATGCCGCGCCAAATGCCAGTCCCCTTTTTGGGTCTAATGTTTTAGGCCCAACCACTCACACGGTAAAAGTGTCTAGTCTGCGACTGGCCGACTGTCTGGCAGAAATCGAATCGTTGGCCAAAAATATCACACTCACGCCTTTGTGGTCCGCTTCGCATCGCATGAGGTGCAATGGCACTTGCAGCTTCCCTCGCGCCGCGAGAAATCGAAGAAACAATCTTCTGATCACTTGCAGCGTAGTCACGTGAAGATGGTGCGCTTGTGGTAGGACGAGATACGTTTATTTGCGTGCAGCTGTTTTCGTATGTCTTGGCGCAAATGAATCCCAAGCTGCTGAAGTGTTTATTGAGGGGAGTTAGAAAACCTTGATTGACCCATGGATGGTATGTTATCTGCGCATAACACTAAACGGAGCAGGCATAATAAAATGTCTTCTATTTTCTTCTAAAATCCTACCAATCTAAACCCCAAGAATGGGAATCTTTTACCAAGGTCTTATGTTCCACCAAAGGAGTTGAGCAAAAACCTGACGAAATGTTGTAGCAATCTAAAAACACCACTTAATTATTATAGCACAGCATATATTTATCACTATCATGACACATTAAACAAAGGAAGCAGAATGCTTGTATGGTGGCAGATTGACAACACCATTTCGATTGTTTCGAACGGGTCTTTATGGGACTGAAATAACACGTTTTAAATAGACGACGCTAAATATGTACCCAATGTACGTGTAAATGTTGTTAAATGAGTTTAACTTTTCCACTTCCCTGACCTTATTCTGGCCGAAAATATTGTACGTGAAAATGTAAATATTTTTATCCAATCAAGTTTTGCCCTCCTGCAGTGGCTTCTTGTTTCCATCCCCAGGATGGAACCCATGTCAGTAGGTCAGCGCTGTTTACATTGCCTCTCGAAACCGCGAACTAAATCTTGGGATCGTACATTTATGTCTATGGGTTACACAACACACTGCTGTGTTCTTTATTGTGTTCATCAACACGCGTTTCTTTTTCGTGTCCTATAACTACAACATTCTATACTTGATATTCTGAATATTGCACCCTTTTCTGGAATAGTAGAGGGAACGTGCAATCGATGTGGCTGAAGACAGTTTTTTTGGGATGCATGTCATTTAATCCCATCCCACGATGGACTCCATGATCCGTCACTGCGAGCTCTCAGTTTAGGTTTCAACGTTCGTCGCATCCGAACAGGTGACGCGTGCGCATAAAACATATAGCCAAACGCGCCACTCACGCCCAGCTGATCGTTCGGGAAGATTCAGCCTCCCGTTGGCCGTTCGGCTTAGAGCGGGCGCAGTTAACAACGATCTGTTTCCCGTCAGTTGATCTTGGCCGGTCAGTGGATTCACAAGGTTCCACTGCTAGCAGTTGTGCATAGCTCCACCACTCGGCAAACTCGGTTGTGACATTCGAATCGTTACTACGGGTTCGGGAAACTAATTGTCGTGGAAATCGTGCGAAAAAAAGTGGAAAAATATATCCTCACATCCAGTCAGTTTTTCGTTGGAAAAACTAATCGAGGAATACTTTTTCTCCTTCCTCTGCCACTTTCGGCTCGCATTGTTCGGCAGTTGTTATGGTGGTTGCGTGTGTGGGGCGTAGAATGAGGTGAAGATAAAAATACCATTTCCTAGTGCTGCCGAGACGACCACTTGGTCAAGAAAAAAAAAAAAAGGTTCGAAAAACCCGCAAACCTGACGTCCGAACCACGTGGAGCAGTGCTGAAATATCCGTGGAAGCAAGTTACATCTGCTAGGGGACGATAGTTTGTTTGAAGTTAATTAGTTGTCCATTTATTCGCGATGCTCGAAGAGGACGATCGGATTGAGAAAATCTGTTTCGTTTGCAAGAAGGAGGCAAGCAAACGGTGCTCGCGTTGTGCCTTGGTGTTCTACTGCAGCGTCGAGCATCAGCAGCAGCACTGGAAGACGCATAAAAGCATCTGTCATCCGTTTCAAGTATGTGGCGGTCGAGCATCGGGTGAAATGTAAAATGGATGAATGTCCCGCTTTCCCGATTGAGCCGCTGTTGTTCAGTTCATTCACATGCTTTTTCAGCAGTGTCAATGGTTTTATTCCGTTGCTTTCAACTGTTCCAACTCTACATCAATTCGCGAAAAATGGTCGAAGTATTGCCCTGAACTCCTATCGTGGTTTTCCTTTTCGTCTCCACAGGTCTGTTCCGATGAGCAATTCGGTCGGTTTCTGGTGGCAACGAGGGACATCAAAGCCGGCGAGATCGTTCTCAAGGAATCGCCGCTAGTGTGCGGTCCGGCCCAGATCACCGGTCCCGTCTGTGTTGGCTGCTTGCAGGTGAGCGTTCGTTGATGCACCGTAGGCGATTAAGGGTGTCGTTTTTTTAACACAACAGAAGATCTCGGAACATGTGCCCACGATTTCATGTTTTTCAGAAACCATAGAAAATGGCTAATCTTGGACAAGTAAATTAGTTTGAAAATGTATTCCACAAGGAACCAAAAGAAAGAGTGTTGTTATGCTAGATATGTTGATGGATTAAGTCCATCAGCGTTAAGTAAACAACTCAAAACATGGAGGAAGAGGGCGTGTAAAGTCTATAACCACTAATCAGTTTATGGTCGTAAGGTTTATTTTGATATTTTCTTCAAAAAACAAACGAAATGGTTTACGATCGTTTTCCGTCTGATCAGTTGGTTCACGCAGAGTGATTTCAGCGCCTAACACTCCGGTGATCAATCCGTTCCGTCAATTTTCGTGTAGACTCTTCCAATGACGGATCAATAGCTATTTTTAAATCGTCTTTTAACTTCCAGGGCTTGGAGGAGAACAAATATCTGGAGTGTGAGAAGTGTGGATGGCCCGTCTGTAAACGATCATGCCAAGATCATACATCGCATCAGGCGGAGTGCGACTTCACTATAGCCCGGGGAAGCAAGGTAAGTACAGAGAAATCACTGTCTTTCGCAAGGTGTTGGTTTAGGCTCCAATTAAGAATGACGATTTATGATGATTTATTATATTGAAATCGCAGTAAGAGAATCCTAATTCGTCATAGACATTTGGATTTAGAACTCCATTGCTTTGGCGTCTAATGAAGTGCCGCTATTTGTTCAATTTTGATCGAAAAAATTTGAAAACTGGAGATATGGTAGAAAACACCACAAGCTATCTTCCATTGACCGAAATCATGGTGAAATCTCGTAAATGGTGTGTTTTTCCAACAATGGAGTTTCACTTGACAAGGGGAAAGAGGGATAGAGATAGGAAAAAAACTGAGCTTGTTATGAAACTATCGTTACCTAACATCCTCACCTAATTTCATGCAAATTCGGCCACAAATGACGAAAATCGTAGAACATGAGTCATTTGACCTCCTATGGTACTCGAAGGAGTTTCGATTGTGTGTGTGTTCGTTAGTGTTAATCAATGAATACAATTTCAGTAAAGCACATTTAAAATGCAAATGTCCACTCAAACAGAAAAGGAAGTTAGATGCATCAAATCATTGTGTTTAAGGATGTTTGACCTTACTTTGAACTCAATATCCCGTTCCGGTGATATCCGTGGCATTTTCGCTATCATAGAAAATGGCTATTCCACAAAGCACGCAACTGCTGTTGGGAGGGCATTCCAGTAGATGAAAGCAGTTGTAGGCCTGGAGATTTCGCCCTTCGCCTAGCACCGCAACGCAAGCCATTTCATGTAGCTCAATTGTAAATCGCTTTTAGATTTCCATCCAACACTTCTACGTGCCACATCCGACGTACCAGTGTCTGATGCCGTTGCGCTGTTTGTTGCTTTCGTCCAGTAATCCTGCCAGTTGGGATGCCTTGATGAAGCTGGAGTCGCACGACGAAGAGCGCCGGGGTTCTGAACAGTGGCGCAACGATCGGGAAGGGGTGGCCAAGCTTATTCCTCGGTAAGTACAAGTGCAATCCGTTGCCGATGATCTAATGATTCATGAGTTTCCGGTGCAGCTTCTTCAAGTGCGAAAACAAATGGGACGAGGACGAGATCCTGCGGATAGTTGGCATCATTCACGTGAACGGCCACGAGATCCCCCTGACGGAGCCGTCCTCGGTCGCGATCTACAACATGGCCTCGATGCTGGAGCACTCCTGCCGGCCGAACCTGTCGAAGAGTTTCACCAACCGGAACGAGGTCGTCATCTGGGCGCCAAATGCGATCCAGCGCGGCGAACGGCTCAGCATCTGCTACACCGACGTCATGTGGTCCACCGGCAACCGGCTGGAGCACCTGCAGCAGACGAAGATGTTCCGTTGCGAGTGTACACGGTGCAGCGATCCGACCGAGTACGAAACGTTCTTCAGTGCGCTGCGCTGCTCCGGATTCCAGAAGGACGGCAAGTGCAAGGGCTACCTGCTGCCGGTGGACAAATGCGAGTGGACCGAAGATTGGTCCTGCCTGAAGTGCCACAAGGAGGTGACTGGCGCCGCTGTGTGCCAAATTTTAGAGCGGGCGCGTATGGACTTGGAAGCGATGCAGAAACACCGGGAGGATCACTGCAGCAAGTACATAAAACACTACTCGAAGTGGCTTACGCCGAACCACCAGTTCATGGTGGACGTGAAGATCTCGCTGTCGCAGGTGATAGGCGGCAATAACCCGGAGGCGATCAAGAAGATACCCTACGATAAGCTGATGAACAAGATTAAGGTCTGCCAGGAGCTGATTGCGCTGTTCGAGAAGATCTGTCCAGGTACGAAGGGGATGAGGTGCGTAATTGTTCTTCGGCTCTTTTTCATCATCTGGAGGTTTTCGCTTTTTCAGCTGAAGTGCGTGCGTTTGGAGCGACCCGATTCGAGCTGCACGCGGCTCTAGCGGAGCTGGGACGCCGTTCGACGGAGTCGAATAACCCCGCCGCGGCAGTGCAGCTAGAAGACTCGCTATACAATGCAACCGAGTGTGTTCGAATGCTCCTGCACGAACCGTCCATTCTGATGGAGAGCAAGATCTGTGCCCAGGCGAAGAAAAACGCCGAAACATTAAAGGCACTTTTGGGAATCAAGGATTAAAAGGACGTAATATAGGTTGATCAAGTGAAGTAAAGAAAACAAAACGGAAAGAAGACAGAGAGTGAGACATAGACATGACAGTGTATATGAGGCATAGTTACATAGATAGCGAAACAAAACCCAAAATGAGACATTATGTTAGAATAACAGACGTACATATTTGCCAAGCCTAGCGATAGGAGGTCGATACATTATATTTTTCTTCATTGCCTTAACATACCAAAAGACACCACTGCCAGTGATTCATTACCAAAAGTTTGGGCAAAGAAATAAAGACAAAAAAGCTATCCAATACTTGTAGTATTGCTTAGACATGAGAGCTGAATTCTGTCATTATATCTCGCTATATTTATTCAATACGCAACTGCAATAACATACGTGCTTTACTGCACAAATACAATGACAGAGGCAGGAGGCAGATGAAATCGTATGTAAATTGTCACATCTTCTAGAAATCATCAATCCTCAAAACAAACCATCAATCAAGGAGAGAATATGACATTTAGTGGCGTACAACATACCAGCTCGTTTTCGATGAGCAGAAAGTAGACTCAAACTAGCTTGAGTGGTTCCTAAAGAGTTGAAAAAGATCGTGTAACATTATTACAAGCTTTTCTCCTAGGTTAAGAGCTTCTTTCGATAGCTGTACGTATAAGTGCTCGATACATATTTAACATGTTTTTCGTAATGCACCTTTGAATGCTTCGCACACATTGATCGCAGGTGGGTCACATACCAATAACTTCTCATAGTTGCTTTTAGCAACGTGGAATCTTGTTTAGAGCATTTCGAACAACCCTGAATGAAATGAGAACATTGCATACCCCTCGTCCATCGCTTTAATGTAAACTAATTGTGAATTTCAGTCTATAGGCTTCTCGAACTGAATTCCTATGCTATTATTTCAATGAGAGAATTAATTTTAAACCATAAAGGAGACGCCGGATGTTTTTCGAACGCTGCCATTTTGATACTATTATCATTG
>JAOEFI010015702.1:0-11159 GCA_034621735.1 Anopheles plumbeus | reverse complement strand
AAAGGGTTGGGAAACAATGGCAATTTGTGCAACTCAAGTTAAACACACGTTCATAGTTCAACTTCAAGTGACCTAATACACCGTACAAAAGAACCTATCAATCGCCATCGTTGTGTTTCTTTAAAAACAACCATTCCAAACTGTTCCGTTTGTAAGCGTAATCATGCTACTCATAAACGACACGGAATTTCCTCGTAGCTTAAACACGTGGAAAAGCTGTTTCATAAATTAATTATGAATAACAGTTCGAGGGTCAACCTGAAGAGGAAGCTTCCCAGCGAGGAGTGGAAAACTAATGGAAAACAACAAGGAAAGAAGCAGTGGAAAGTGGGCTCCAAGCTCGGACCCTCGTTAGCATCAAGTTGGTGCCGTCAGCGTCACCCGAGTTCGATACTTTCTGCTTCTGCGAGACAAAACTGCGCTTCAACAACGTTTGACATTGTAACCCGCCCACCGCCAACAGGTGCCGAGGGAAGGGTGTGCAGCCGGGTGCTGCGTTTGTCGGAAGGTCTTAACGGTGTTCTTTTTTTTACCCATCATTGTAAAGCCATCGATTCTTCGGCCAATTTTTCAGCAGACAGCCGCCAAAGTCGACGGTATGAATAAAATATTACACCGCCACCGCGCCAGCTCACTGCACCGTGCGACGGGTGAATGAATACTGCCGGGAAATTCGTTAGTGGAAGCGGCAGGCAACGGGTGGGGATACATAAAAACATCCAACCGGCGGGATGACGGAAGAGATAGATCTTTTTGGGAAGCGTTTGGCGTTCGCTAGGGTCGCGATGGCCTTCCTTCCTTTGTCGTTGGGCGTGCGTAAGACCTTATCGGAAGGATCCCTCGTATCCTCGTCTCGTCTGGTGTCCTGGCCGGCGAGTGTTCAATAAAGAGAAGCGGTGCGTCTCGCACATCACGCCCGAGAACGATGCCTCTCGGATACAATATATTTCGTACATCCGTGACACTCGAGCCCGTTTTCGGGGGACCGCGGTGGTGGCCTACTGGGAGATTTCCCGCCCTCTATTCTCACGCTTCTCGGTTCCTATCACCCCTCGCCATCAATGCCCTTCACGGGACAGTGCCAGCAGTAGCACCTAGCCGCCCGTCGCTGGGAGGTCAGGCGCGAAGAAAGCACGTGAAAAATAATACACCACCAGCGTCCTTCCAGCGGCAGGAATGTGGCCCAGTGTAAGCGTCGGGGCAGGTTTTCCGCACGCAGCCGCTGGGCGCTGGAAGTGGGGGCTACGGAACCGAACGGAATAAACAGGAAAGAAATGACAAAGAAAAGACTGCTAGACTTTCGCACGGCTCCGGGAAGGGGAAAGTGCAAAAATGATAAATTTATTGCCCTCGACAACGCCGTCGATAAAAGTCTTCCTGTCTTACGGAGCAGGAAGCAGTGGGTTAGTTGGCTTTTTCTTCTCCTCACTTCTTCATTTTGCTATCTTTTTTCCGTCTTCGTTTCCGTGTGTTTCGATTCCTTTAGCCAATTTTCTATCCCTTCATTCCTCCGTCGCCTGCTACCGGTAGAAAACGTTACTAAAAAGGAAAGCAAAATGAAACACTCAGCAAGAAGGGTCGAGAGGGAGGAAGGTGTCTGCTGGTGGCGGGAGAAGATGTGGAAGCTGATGTAGCAGCAAAGTTGGTGGAAAACGGAATCGATTTTTCTCTCACCGCCTCGCGCGCGGAAGGGCTCGCAGGTTGGAACGGATTTCGTGGCAGCTGCCGCAAGACGCCGCCTGCGGGAAACGCAACTTATCGAGCGTGGAAAACTGGGAATGTGGCACGGTAAACTCGTTTCCGCAAGCGGGTGGGAGGAAGGTTGGCAAGCAAAAAAAAAACAAGAACCCTCGACGCGACGGCCCGGGGACTCGGGGCGACAATCGAGGTGTTCCATAAATCAAGGCGAATTTTGCGCGAACGTTTGACACACATTCGACCTCGCCAGTGTGTTTGGCACCGTTGGTGAAACTAAAGCCCCTTATCGAGTGGGCTGTTGCGCGGTGCCGTGGAAAAGGATCGGACGTTTCCTACGGTACGGTTCTTCTAGGTATCTCCCTTCAGCCCAACTGGTTTCGGCTCAGTTTGTGTGGAACTAATTGCAAACAACGATTATCGGCATAAATTTAACCAAATTCCCTCTCCGGAATAGCCCAAACAATGTCACTCTGTTTTGCAAGCAGCGAACGAGCGCGTCTGGGCGGGCCGAACAGTGGATTTCGTAAGCACACAACAGTGCTGTCGCCATCGTAATCTTTAACCGGTGTACTCGTGTGAAATGCGCTTCGAAGTAAAGGCACACATTAAGGGCACACCGAAGTTGTCCACCAAAGGGAGTAGAGTGCTACTTTTCTCTAGTTCGCGTCCGGCAACTGACAACCTCGGGCCGTGGGGTAGAGAGAGAGCGCGCACGGCCTCGGACCGCCCTGAAGGGCGCAAAGAGCTTTCCTACATTATCGTCATTTGTATTTGTTCGTATGCCACCCCGTCCGTTTTGTCATGCTGAAAGCGGATGCCACCGCCGTTCCTGCCGAGCGAAAAAAAGGGCCACCAGCTGGTGAAGTTGCGAAAAAGAAGAGCTCAATTGTCGGGCTCGCCCGCCCGCTCGGCAAACGACTCAAACAAACTTTCTGTACACATCGCGACCAGACAGCGTGAAAGCGGCAGCAGAAAAGGGGTCTATTTTTGAACGCGCGAATATTGGCCGAGTGCGTGGGGTTCCGGTCGGCCCATCGAGACGGGTCCTACCGAACAACATCTAACCAGAATGTATTTTACCGCGAGAAGAACAGCGTTTGAGATTCGATCCAACCGTTCTAAAGGAACTGGTAAACTGTCAAGTGAACCCGCAGCATGAGATAGTTTATCGTTAAAGCTCATCATTTTCTCAGCATCATTTTGCACTGTGCCAATGGGAAATAAAAAAGGCACAGCAATGCTCCCGCTGTTGCCGAATACTGGTTTCTCGATCCAGAAAGATCGGTCAGATTTTAAAGGAAAGATAGTACGTAGATTTCTTTAGGTAGGTTAGCACAGTAGATCATTTTTCCCGGAGGTATTTGCAAGAGGATTCGCGATCGGAAACATGTGGGCGTGAAGCCAACGCACAAAACTCGTCCTGAAAGTAGGTAAAGGTTAACCCACAAAGGGGAAAGGTGCCCCGGCCCCTTCCACCCATTCAGCCGAGTGCGACCTTTCTCCAACGGAAAACCTATTCCCGCTGTTGCGGATAATCGGGACGAGCTCCACGCAAACCCACAACACCATTACGGTGTGACCGTGCTCATCGCTTCTTTGTAACATCGCATCACCAAATCCAAAAGGGTCACTGCTAGAGTGAAGCGATCGATACGGAAGGGTGGCGGAGAGCTGGAAAACGAACGGACGTGACGTGATGCAATTTTAAGCAGAAGCTTTTAGAGAGTTTCAGGCAACCAGGAAAAATAAAACCCTGCCATTCTGTAAAGGTCAAATCGTGTGGATCTTGTCCTAGTTGTTGCACCGGTGGTAGTCGATTGGGAGAGCATCCGTATGCCAGAGGCCAACGTCTATGCCGTGGATAAATCTTTCAATACCATTCAGTTCAGTTCGTTTGCCGGATGTTTATGGCTGCTTGCCTTCTGCTGTATCCACGCGTCCGAGGAGTCCCTTTTCTGGCGAAAGTGCGCAATGTTCCAATTAAATGCCACGGCGCTCCACGAGGCTCCAAGTTATTATCGCGGTTCGATTAAAGCTATTGCTCACACGCGTGCACACATAAACACCGTTGTAGCAGAAAGGGACGGGATCCGGAAGGGACTGCGCCGCACCCAGGAACGTCGTAAACGACGGCGTTTTGGGACGTGAATCAAAATTTTATGAACCTTTTACCGCAGCATTAGCGCGTTCTGTAAAATAATGAAGAAGAAAAAAAGGGAACAAAAATTAATAACAAAAAGGCTGTAAAACCCACGAGTGCTGGGAAAAGCACCTTTGCCGGGCGTAGCGCCGAGGGGCGGAAACCACTCGTCACCTTCACCACTCTGCAGCGTGCCAACCGGAACAGCTGTTTGTTTTGTAATCTTTTTCCTAAGCAAGGAAAAACCGTTCCCGGCGACGGTCGGTCGACATTTCACGCTCGGCCTACCAACCTGCCCGAGTCTCAGCACACCGAACGGCGGAGTATGTTCGGAATTCGAAATCGGTCGCGCCCTTTCACTTTTCTTTTCCTCCTCCCGTCACGCAAACGAAGGGCCTCAAACTGGAGTGAGAAGAGCGTGGCCGTTTGGTCGTAAAGAAGTGTGTAGTTTAATTGCACGGAAAAGCGTCACGGTCGTCCTTATCGATGGAAAAGCTAGAACGAGCGCTTTGGGGAAGGCTTCTACACTCACTGTTCTGCCTGAATTCTGACACCTCCAGCCACACACACAAAAACACGCCGAAAGTTGAACGACACTGGTCTGATTTCGGGTTTTGTGGGAAATTTCACCAACTACGCACCGATCATAACAACAGCATAACCTCAAACAAGCGGTTTCGTCCGATACTAACCGGAGCTGTCAAACCTCCCGATCGCCCACGATCGCGATAGCAAAGAGAACTAGGAGGCGAAAAAAGGGAACTAGGAACCAAATAAAGATTGTCGTACGACAAACTTTAGCAGATAAATATATAAAGCAAGAGGAATTATTCTGACACTGCGGGAGGGAATATTGGAACAGCATGACGACAACAAACAAGCGGTTCCGTTCGATACTAACCGGAGCTGTCAAACCGCCCACGATCGCCCACGATCGCGATAGAAAAGAGAACTAGCATGCAAAAAAGGGGACCAGGAGCCAAATAAAGATTGTCGTGCGACAAACTTTAGCAGATAAATTAAGCGCTCGAAGGGGGCTTTTTGTTTGATAAAGATCTTTCTTTCTGGAGTTTCGAAGCTCCAAGTCATCTTTAGGGGGCAGAATCCTGTTAGAGCTTCCGAGTTCCGAGTTGTAAAGACTTGTTCGTGTTGAAAGGAATCATGTTGTAGTGTAGATTAAAATAATTCCGTTTATCTGATACTTTCTTCAAAAACGAAAACACCGATCGAATCGAAATACAACGACGTAAAATATGCGAATTTAAAAAAGGAGCAGTTCGCTTCAGCTAGCTGCTGGCCGATTCCAATGACACAGGCAAGAAAAGAGAAATAGCTGAGGCCTAAGCAGAAAATATAATTCCAAATATTTTCCACTCACCACGCACAAGGAAAACAGAACCGACCCGACAAAGGAGTAAGGAAGCCCATTTTCTCGTCCGTAAGCGAAACAAAAAATAAATTGGCGTGAAAGGAAAACTATGATCTGGCAAAAGAAAACTATGGCTTCAAATGGCGGACAAAAACAGTACCTATCGGACGGTGTTATGTATGTGTGTGTGTGAGTGTGAATCGACGATGCCTTGCGAAGGAAAGTGGAGACACACAGCAGAGGATCGAACTCTTTCGCAACGATTTTTACGCTTCACTTCGTTCACTATCGCCACCGATGGCGATGATTAACATAGCGAAAATGGTGAACGAAAGGAAAAACACACACGAAAATAAGACTGACTGAGGTTAGCCTGCCGAAACGACTGCTATTCCGCTAATGAACTGCCGTTCTTCCTGGCGTTCGTGTTTTTCCTTCGATGATTTTTTTCCGTATTCTCCTTGCTCCATTTCTCTCAAGCGAGAAGTTCGTTTCATTTTGGGTACCGTATTTTTTTGCCCCACCCCTAACCGGTTATCCTTCGTTTCCTCGAAGCCCTGAAGAGCCCGCTTTCCGCACTGCAACCCCCTCTCGCTCTGACGCCCGCGCAGCAGTGGCTCATCAATGCCGGTCGGCATTTGCTGCTCGCGGACTGCGGCTGATCTATTTTTATCTACGGGCGCTGCTTCCGTCCGTCCATCGATAGAAAAGTATTTACTTTGCCCACCTCCCCGGGGGACTGCTGCTTTGGGCAAGCACAAGCCCGGCACTTATTAAACTCCAGGGGGCAGGGTGTGCTGCTAGGGGTGGAAGTTATCCAACAAACCGACTGGAACTAGCCAGACACAATTCCTGGAAATGGCGAAATTTCGTTACAACTAGGTACGTTCTAACTTGGCCAAAAGTGATCTGCTTAGTTTTTGCTAACTTCCCCAGCCTCAGCCCATATTCGCCTTTTGTTTGCGGTGGGGGTGAAAATGCTGAACGCTTTTCTTGCAGTCATATTTTACAAACATGTGGCAGGAAGCAAAGGCGCACCCTCGAGCAAATCGGCAAAACAAAACTAAAGCTGCTTTCCTAACTCATTTTTTTTCTTCATGTTTTGAAAGATAATTCATTAGAAGCCAGACGCTGGCTGAACGCCGGGCACAACTTTCTAAGCTAGGAAACCCTCCGGGGCAGCCCTAAGTATGCAACTTCACCCTTCGCATTCAATTGCGAATCAGTCAAAGTTAGAGTCGGAAGTAGCTTTTCAGGATTGACCGAACTTTCCGGAAGTTGTTTTCCATGGCCAAATAATGTCCCTGCCCCTTTCCCCGGGTAAGCGTGCCCGCTTGCAAGCGCATCGTTTCCGCCTTTACGACGCTCAGAAGTATGGTCCGAAAATTTCCACTGATTATGAAATTAATGGCAACTTCTTCCTTCGGGCTGCAGTTCCTTTCGAGCCATTAAAGGGGCTGGTGGGGCGGGGGGTGGGAAACTGTAGGTAAACATGTTTTCTCCATCCCTGCTCTTTATGGCCGTGGTGAGGCAAGCGGGTGGCAGGGGGGGATCGGTGGGGGGGGAGGTCGGTGTGGCAGGCTGGGAACCGAGCGAGAAATTATCAATTCACTACTTAAGCGCGTTCCCCCGGCACCGGCCACACCCTGCCCAGTGTGCTGCCACTTTTTTTTCTTTTCCAATCACTCTCCCGGTCCACCCCCGCCCGCTCTCACCCAACCCCGCTCGCCGCACCGGGGAGTTCCTATTCATTTCCATTCGCTTTGGCCGCCGTTCGTTTCGATTCGTTGAACGGTTCAGATATTTAATGCGTTTATAATTTTGATAAATGAACCCCGACGTCAGCAATGAGTCGCGAAAGACCCCGCGTCCTCGCCTAGCTGCCGCCGGTTCCCCCCTCTTGTCGCCCCCCTGTGACTGATCTTGTCGATCTCCTTGAGGCCATCAACACCAACGCCGGGGGAGGGAATGGGAGAGCCGCGGGAGAGCGGCGCGTATCCAAGATATGGTGCGAGGAAGTGGCCGTTGTCTTCGGGCGGAGCGTGTTTTCCCGCCTGCCTGGGAAATGCCGTTCATCAAGCGTACCACACCAGGTAGAGGAGGGCGGGGCAGGGCAGGGGGGAGGCGGAGGGGAGGGTCCCTTCGCTTCGCTTTTCCGTTTTGGCAAGCAATTCTATTTGTTTGTGTCCGGCTTCGAGTGCGCTGTGAAAAGATGTTTCCACCGTGGGACGGTGGCTTCCCTATCGGCAGCCCACGAGCTGGCGAAAGCACCGGATTGCTTCCCGCGGCTGGTGGTGGTTTATGGTGCACAGCAAGAACGCGAGAGAAAGAGAGACAGAGGAATAGAGAGGGGAGGGGGTGGTGCCGAGCGGGCGGTCTGCTAGGCGAGCGCTATTAATATGAAATTTTATCGGAAAGTTAAACAAGCGCCCTCCATCTCCCTTCCTCTCCCCCCCCCCCCCCTCCCTTCATGACGTTCACTCGGTCTCTCACTCTTTCTGTCTATCGGCTTGGTGCCGCATCTGCTCGCCGTATCTGTAACTAATAAGAAGTAATAAAGAAAACACTTAAACGGGGGGTTCATATATCATGGGCCGTGTTCCTTCCGTCGCAACCTACATTCGCCCAGCACGCCTCTCCCCCACTCCTTGCAAAGGCTGCTGCTGTGCGAAGAAGCACCGTTCGGCGATGGGCGGCAGGAAGGGGAGGGACGGACGGCGGATGATGCTTCTCAGGCGGGCTTCTCTTGTCAGCTGGCCTCCACCGGATACAAATCTGTTGCCGTGATGTTTGAGGAGTTTTTCTCCGCTCCGGGCAGGCGGGGGTGGCAGCCGGTGGACGAGGTGGGTGGGTGGATCTGGTGGAGCCCGAGCCCTGGAGCTAAGGACGGGGCGGAGTGGAGCGGCGGTTGGCTTTCCCGGGAAGCAGAAGTTTGGACGCGTGGATTGCGACCAGCGTGCAGAGCAGCCAAGATCTGCTGCTGCGGTTCGGCGGAAAACGCTCGCCAGCAGCTCACAGGCGGAACACAGGTTGGCCTCCCGTTCCCGGCGGATGCCTTCGGGATGCTACGGCTACTGTCCTCCCGGAGCGAAGTGCCGTCCAGGCGCGCTTGGCAGCGCCGAGAATTGTAAAAAAAAGGCACTGGTGGGGGGAACCACCAGCGGGGATTTCCTAGGCGTAGTAAACAGAGTGTAGAAAACGTACACCAAGGGAGGGGACAGATGGTTAAGTAATGGGTGGGGAGGAAGGTGCGAAAAAGAGGCAAGGGGAACGGGGGGGGGGGGGACGGGAAGGAGGAGGTTTGGAATCAAAATAGAGGTAGACATTGTCGAAGGACGAAGAAGCGAACCCTAGCCAGCAACAAAAACAATAACACGGGTACAAGCACGGCTTCAGCAGTAGCAGCACTGCCGGAAAATCCTGAAAGAAGCCCCGTGGATTACTGCGCGTGGTGAATGAAAGCGACAGGGATATGAGGGGTTGAAGAGACAGTGAGAAAGAGGGAGAGGGAGAGAGAGAGTACAGTACTGGTGGGATAAGTCGAGGCCGGACGCGGCAACTCGGGATGCTCCTTCGTGTTTGTGATAAATGTGTACTTTTCAAAGAATTATTGCTTTTTAAGACACGCCTACGCAGAAGTGCACTTACGCCAGCAGGCAAAATATACCCCCCTGACCGAGGCGGAACACCCCCCCCCCCCCCCCGCCGGTGCGGTGAGTGCGGGCAGACGAGTGCGAAGATGTGACGCACATGAGCGAACATGTGAAGGGACGTTGTCGGCTGCCAGATCCAATGAACCATTATCGTCTGCGCGAGGTTTATTATCGTCGGTGGGGCTGCGGGACGGTGGTGGCGGTGCACGATCGTGACGGCAGCGGTGGCGTTGGAATGGTTGAGCTAATTTACTCCCCCCCCCAACCCAACCATTAAGTGCCTGTTCGCCAAAACTCTACTGCCACCCACTTCAACCCTTGGTCGTTTCAAACGAGTTTCATCCGGCCGTGAGTTCAGTTGTGCCAAATCTGAAAAAAAAGTGGTTTCTTCTTCGTATCTGGAGTTTACTCTTCTTGCTCTCTCCATCCCTTTCTCTCGCTCTCTCTCTTTCTCTCTGGCAACTGTGCCAAAAAAGAAAAGCAGCATAAGTAAACACAAAAAAAAACTGTCTTACCCGCGGAGGAACACTCGTTTCGATCTGGTTTCGTGTCATTGGTCAAAGCCCGAAAACCAATCGACCAAAGTGGAACTGTCGCGGATGAGCCCATTTTTCCCATTCTCTGTTCCCATCCCGTTTTGCTTACGAAGCAGGTTTTCTGTTTTTTTGTTGTTTTTTTGTTCCCCCCTTTGTCGGCGGTGCCAAAAACCGCAAACAAAGTGCGGGAGCAAAAAAGATGCAAGAAAGCAAACAAACGAAGACGAAAAGCAATCATTCTAAATGAGCTAGCCTTGTGGTTGGCCCGAAGAAAGCGGGCCCCTTGCGGGATGAAACACACGTCGAATGCTGTAGAATACAGAGGGGGTGTCGAGTGGGCCGCGGGGGGGGGGGGGGGGGGGGGGGGGGGGGGGGGGGGGGGGGGGGGGGGCCCCCCCCCCCCCCCCCCCCCCGGTGGCTGCCACGATTCGACCAACAGATGAAATAAAGCGATCGGAAAAACTTCCACGCTTCGCTGCTCGGGACGGTAAAATTGATGGACTGCGTCAAGCGCCGTCGCGCTGCTGCAGGTGTAAGTGTATGTGCATTCCGGTGGAGGTGAGGAAGGGGGTCCTGGAGTGCAGGTCAGTAGGGCGGAAGTAAAAGCGTCGACCATAAATGGGGCCGAAATTCAATGGCAAAACTTTCCCCGCTAGGCAAACGTCGTTATCTCGAGCTATCCTGACCTGCTGGGAAGGCGGGGCGGTGGAGAAATGGTCGTCCAGGTGAGGCAGAAGGTGAAAAGAAGAGAGGGAACGAGAGAGAGTGCACACGTGACGGACATCAAGGACGCGTTCCGCTGCGCTGGACGTGATGCTTGATTTAATCTAGTGGAGGGTGTAATCAAATGTCACGGCCAACGTAAAAAAAATTAAATACGCCGCGGGAAAAGCGAGCACGATAATTGCTGGTCGATGATTCTGAAACGCTGACCCAAGAGTGTATAATACATGCACTAACCGAACTGGAAGTGAGTTGGTGGCGCCGAGACCGCGCTGAGATGAAAACAAATCGTGCGACAAGGACTGCGCGATGCGAGGATGCGCGATCTCCGTTCCGTCCGCTGTTTCGTGCCGATGACGTTTGACTAATTAGCGCAAAAGGGCAGGAAACTGCCATTAAACTGTGCTCCGGTTGGGAAACAAATATTCAATTACTGCTGACCTTGGGAAAGCCCGCTGGCAGGCGCTCGTGCGGAGCGCTAAGTGAAAGTTCTATGCCAACAGCGCAAAGTTGCTCCTCAGTCGCCCGGTAGCATGGTTTACATTCTCGTAGCGAAAGTTTTAATGTTTTCCCATTTTATGACAGTTATCTAATACCTTTTTTCCTGCTCTCTCTCTCTCTCTCTCTCTCTCTTTCTCTCTCTTTTTCTATCTTCTCTCTTCCGCGCTCCTCGTGTGCCTGCGCATCCCCAGGTAAGTGCAGCTAATTGTTCCGGTCGGTCGGAAGCCCGGTCACATAACTTGCAGCCGGCGGGTCCGTGTAAGTCACGGTCAGCAATGTCACGGTCAGCTCGTGGCAAGGGTCGTTCCGTCGGTGATCGCTATCCAGCCCTCCCCCTTCCGCCGGCCCCCTTTCGAAGCTCTCCGAAGCGTTGGACAAAGCTCGGAAGCGGATGAAGTCAGGGCTGCATTCGCATGGCGCTGGCAGCGTACAGCAGCGTTTTGCCTTTCCGGATGCGGTAATTACCACGGAGCAGGGGGGAGAGGAGGGACACCGCCGGCGCATCGAAGGTCGCTCCCGATTGCCGGCGGGGGTGGGGG
>JAOEFI010015700.1:0-11198 GCA_034621735.1 Anopheles plumbeus | reverse complement strand
CCGGTTCTCCCCCCCCCCCCCCCCCGCCCCAAGACCCTTCCTTTACCGTGGGTTTTATTAGCTCACCGGCCGGTTTTTCTTTTATTTCGTCCCACCCCGAGCATATTATGTCCCGTTCGGGCTCCGTTGTTGCCAGCATCCGCGTGCACTATCCTCACCTAGTTGTTCCATTTAGGTGAATTTAATTTGCAGACGATTGTGGCCATTTGGTCTCTCTCTCTCTCTCTTTCTCTCTCTCTCTCTCTCTCTTTCCTTCTCTCTTTGTCTATCAACTCTTTTACAGCTCACTGCCAGTAATCTGCTGATGTTCTTTCGTCTTGGTCTCGGTGTTAGGTTTCCCCCGCTCGGCTATGCTTTCATTTTGACGCAACAAGCCCATCTACTTATGCGGCCGATGCTTAGCGGATGGCGAAAAGACAAAGACAAACCGGGTGTTTGAAGCGACAGACACAGACAATAAGCAACAACCGTAAATCGAGACCGGTAAGATTCAATTCTTGCCTATATTCGCCGGCCTGCGTCTGCACCGGTTTCTTCCCGTCTACCGTTGGTTTTTTCTTTCCCTCTTTCTCGATCCAGTCGCGCGGACCGCCTTTACAAGCCGTGAACAATTGCACCGTCAGCTATTTGTGGTGGCGGCTGCTGGCGCAGCGAAATGCAGCAGTGGATCTTTGTTTTTCCACGCAGGTTGCAGTGCTCTCGATTCCTCGTTTGTCATTACGGCACAACAGCTAACGGGGGGTTGAAAGGGATTGGGACTCTTTCTTTTTCTTTTTTTTGCACCAGTCTGACGAGATGCTTAAGCGTGGTTCGAGTAGAAAAGAGAGAGAGAGAGAGAGAGAGAGAGAGAGAGAGAGAGAAAGAGAGAGAGAGAAAGAGAGAGAGAGAGATAGAGAAATAGAGGGCCCTTTTTGCTAATGGTTAGTGGTCGCTGTTTCCGTGAAAATGTTGATAGATTTTAATGTGGAATCTAAAGAAAACCCTGAGGTTCCTAGAACTCTTTCCCTCCTTTAAAATGGTTTAGAGTTCTTTTTTTAAAAGCTATGTAACGAACACCTTAAGGAAGTTGTCCGGGGGTCAGCTTCCCGGACAATTTATTTAGTTTTTCAAATGTTCTATCTATCGTTCTTCAATCTAGTGGGGGAAAAAACGAAGTGTTGCTATTAGTCACAGTTTGCTATTAATTAACTCACGGCTGCGTGCGAGCTACCGTCAGGATTGTGTTTCGATCACCAAAGTTAATTAGCAATCAAAAATACAGAATAGAACAAACAAAAAACACCCTGCAAAACCAGAGTCTTGGTAGCATAACTTAATGCCCACATTTCGAAGTGAAGTTATAAACTTGTTCACACACATTAATCAAGATGCCACCGTCTAATTAACTTCCTTCGTAGCACCAAGCCATGCACCCAGCCAGCCCCCCCCCCGCCAAATGGATTCGGAGTGTTTTGTTATTTGCCTTTTTCGACAACGAAAACCAATCGACCCGCAATTCCGTCGCCGGATGCATCGTCGTCTGTCGCGGATCGCATCGCTACCGACGAATGTGGCCGGTACGAGCGGATTCACATGCAAACGAAAATTGGCAACATCCTCTAGGGGCGAGCGGGCGCGCGAGGGTTTCGATGATTAGTTTTCCAACCGGTTCAATGTGTGACCGCAGCGAACCGGGCGTCCGTCCGTCCGTGCGGATGCTCTAACGGTGGCACCGGCGAGCGGAAGAGAACCGTATTGAACCGTGAATGTGACCTCGCGGCACGGCGAAGCATTAATCTACATGTGTCCCGCGTCCCGAACACTGTGGCGCGCCGTGTGTGTTTCGGCGTTTGCACGTGGAACACCTCCACACGCACACAGCGCGGGTTCGTAAGTCAATGTCAAGCAGCGGGTTTATTTCTCTCTCTCTCTCTCTCTCTCTCTCTCTCTCTGTCTTCCCATCTAAAGTTTGACGACTACTGGAGAAGAAAAAAAAAACAAGACAACGAGAAAATGATGAAGCAATTTTGCATTTTTCGAGATTATATCGGTACGGTTCACGAACGGGCCGGAACGCGGCTTTTTTCTTCTCTCTCTCTCTCTCTCTCGTTCGTTTTTTTTTTTTTGAGAGAGAGAACAGAACTTTTAAGTGACCGCTAACGGAGGGTTCCTGATTCACCTGACTCGTTGACGCTCCGGGTTTCGCGACCGGGTAGAATTAAAAGTGCTGACTCTGAAGAATACACCTACAGTACTTCGAACCGGGAAGTATTAGAGCTCTAAGTATGTATTTGGGGTTCGTTTTTTTTTTTGCCCCATTCGTATAAGCCATCTCGTTGAGAGACGCTAGAACCGTACATTAGTGTCCGCATCATCATTAGACTGGGGGCCCGGGTAACCAACCGGGTAATCCGACCCGTAATGGCGCATCGTCTTCGTTCTCACATGACTGACGTCTCAATAGAAGCACTGGCAGGAACTGTGGCAGCAGTAGGAAAGGGAGAAGGGGGAGGAGAGGGGAAACAAAATTATGGAAAACGGTAGCACGCAACGAAAAACCGAAAAATAATTTCCTCGATCCGTCTTCTCGGTCTCCGTGATGATAGGGATCGGCAATAAGCGGGCTTCTCCGGGGGTGTTTTTTTTTTTTTAACATGCGAACGGCTAGGAGTTCGGTCCAGTCACGAGCTTTAATTAGATCTTTTCCGGAAAACAAAACGGTGGGAATGCTGAATCGGGAAAACCCTCAACACGGATCAGCATTAGGGTAGAATCAACTTTTTTACCAGCGGCTTGTGGAGGGCCAATGATGAGCTGAGAAACATTCGTCAAACTCAAAGCTTCCTACGATTGGAGAACAGAAGTTCTTTTTAACCTCTTAATGAATCGGCATCGATACTAAAAATTCTCTCCTATCGTCGGAAGATTTTATTTACAAATGTACTTGTGTAGTAGTTTACTGACAACATAATTAACTAATGATCACGAATTTAAATCAAACCAACGGGAAATGATAAAACATTGGTAGCAGCTTAACTAAACAATCATTTGCTGGCTGGAAGGAACTGGGAGTCTGAAATGGGATTCGTGCAATTAAACGCTCCTTCTTCAGTGCACCCCAACCTCCTCGCCCACCCTCACAACCTCACCATCCACTCACTTCAGCCTTTCGCTAGCGATTCCACCAACTGAGCGCAAATGAAATTTAAATTAGCTGCGGCTTTTGGGAAAAAATAAAACAGAAAAAAAAGAAAACAAGCTTTTCCCGAACGGAATCGCGGCTCGCTGCCAAACTAATTGACCGCTTTCTCCGGTTGGTAGGAAAACGGAAAATCCATCAGCCGAGGGGCGAGAGGGGCAGAGTCCGCGCGGGCGGAGATATTTTTGGGCCGTTTCACTCGGCCGGATCGATATAGGGAAATCGTGAAAGACCGGGGGCCCGGGCGGTGGAAATGGGATGGAACGCGGATGGTTACCGTTTGACCGTAAAAACAGAAACATGCCAGCCCGTCCGGTAATGAGCACCGAACGGGTACGGGCGGGCCGGCTCATTATCGTGCGATTAAACAGCCATCAAGCGGCGGGAAGATGCGTAATGCGTTTTCCCCCGAAAAAGGAGCGTTCGGATGCCGTTGGGGGTCGGACTCGATCGAGGGAAGCGAGAAGCACGAGAGTTCCCTCGTGGTGGGGACATGTGTGCTTGGATGCATGATGCAACCGATCGAGCGTGGAGAAATCTTCGACCTTCCCTGGTCAGTGCGGGGCGATCTGTTTTTTTCCTTCCATTACAAAATACATTGCTTTGATGATTGCATTGAACAAGTCGTTGAGAAATTTGTTCAGACCATAAAAGACACACATCCATTTTATGGACAGGCACACACTTTATGTTCCATTTACGCATCAACCGGAAGCAGTTTTTTTTTCTTTCTTTCTCCATTTGCCAAAAGAACTAAGATCTGCAGGCAGCAAAGCATGAAGGTATTGAAGTTAATCTCCTCGCAACATCTGCCACGCGTTCAATCGACAAATCAACCTCGACATTTTCATGGGCTGCTTTACGGGCTTGTGAACAAGCCGTTTGCGACGGGGCGGGTCCTAGTTCTTGCCGGCTAATTGGCGCGCGGACATTCTCACGGAAAGCAGTTTCCGCAAGCTGTGACAAGACGTGCCCAATATTGTGGAATAATGTCACTTCACTTCAGTTTCGGGTGGGTCTCCAATGGCAGGTGGTTGTGCTTTCATAAATAATTGGAGAATGTTCTGAAAAGGAACAGGAAAATAAATACGGAAAATCGCGAGAATTTAACAAGTCTTTCATGGAGAATCTTTGACAGAACAGATTGATAATTGTAAAGCGTTATCATGTTGAACAATGAAGAAGTTAAATAAATTAGATTCCCAAGATGCAAACAAGATGCATTTAACGAACACATTAACCACATAGATAACTTATTTAATAGTGTCCTTTTCGTCCCCTGCTTTGCGAGTCCCGAGACGAACGACAACAATTTACGACGACATTTTATCGAAACGAGTCAAATTAATCGAACCGGTAATGGATTTTTGTGTTCTGCTTCGCCCGAAGAATATACCTCCCTAGTGCGCTCGCGATGCTCACCGGAATGCAAAAATGAAAATCCTTCCCACAGCTGCCCCTCTTCTTATGCAAATGCACACGGCTTTAATGAGCAGCTCTCGGTGCAACGAATTGCTTCATTTATCGAGTGAGGTACTGTGTGTAGGCAAGAGATAGAGAGAGAGAGAGAGAGAGAGAGAGAGAGAGAGAGAGAGAAGGAAAGACAATCTATTCTGTGACGAGGAAGGCGGTTTGATGCGGCGAAACCGAAAAATAAACTATTTGGAAAAACAATTAATTGTGTGCAAGTGTGCAGCTCCACCAGTCGCGGAGGGCAAGGGTGCGAGAGCAGGACGAACGATTTCGCGTCACGTAATTGGATTTAATTCGTGGACGTTTTGCGAAGATGCGCAGCTTTGCTGCACCGCGCCTATTGGTTCCGGATACACACACGCCAGAGTCAAACACACTAAATCACCGCGGAACACGCGCGCGTGTGTGTGTGTGTGTGTTTCAGCAGGAGCGTAAAACGTGAAGCCATTAACCCTTTAACCTCCGCCGGGGGGGCGGGGGATGATGCGCTCATTTACCTGCTTTAGACTATAATTTACACGTCGCTCCACTTCTCTTCTCTCGCCCGAGCCAACGCGTCGCCGCCACGGGAGAAGCCTGGCATCTCGCCCGCTCGTGACTAATCGCTAAAGAGTTTGATAAACGTTCCTTTCCTGTCCGCCGCCCCTCTCCCCCCGGTCCCCGTGGCCAGATCGTGCGCCGTCTCTGATAGCGTCATCGAGGTTGTATTAATGTGGCGGAAAATAAAATAAAATAGAAGAAAAAGAAACAACGTACCACCTTCCTCGGCGGTAATCACATTCTGCCCAGGGATCGGCGGTTCTTATCGTGGGGCATAAATCTTCTAGCGCTCACTTTGGCGCGCACATCTACGACATTGAACTTTCCGTGCGGCGGGTGCTAACTCACGACTGCAATTGAATTGTAGATCCGTCCGCTTGCCACCGTACGTATCGTACGATTCCTTCCGCCATGATTGCTTCGTGATGTCGGATTGTCGGACCATGTGACTAATTTAGAGTTATAGTTAGCACAATAACGGGGTGACCTCATGCTCCCTCGCAACTACGGAGTGATGAAGTGAGAAGAGAACGAAAAAAAATGGCGAAGAGGACGTTCATTGAGGCCAACTTTCCGAATTCGGGGCGTCCTTCCGACCGGTCGCAGAAACCGCGTGTTGGGAAGGAATGCAGAAAGGATCACCCCCTTTTCGAACCAGTCACCCGTTTAGAGTGGCCGGACTTGTTTTTCAGAAATGATTTACCTCATTTTCATTCCTACCTGGCGCACGCACTGCTGCTGGTGCTGATCTAGTGATCGATCATAAATCCGAGCGGGAAATGATTTATGCGCACCCCGACCGGCCGGGATCGTCCATTAATCTTGTTCTCCTTACCAGCGGCCTCATTGCCATGCGATATGCTGACCGCATGGACCGCGCTTGCCGCGTTTTGATGGATGAAGGCGAAAAGCTGGGGAAAAATTGGCGTGAGAAAATTTCAATCACAACATTGCACCACCCTTTGGTCGGATGGGGCGTGTGTGTATGTGTGTCTGTGTGTGTGTGGTTAATCGTGCTGCTGTTCCGGGGGGTGTGCACTACCTATTACACTCCGAGTATTTCCTGCGGGTTGCTGCTGCTGCTGCTATAAACCCAATAATTGAGCCCTAATTATCGATTAAAGAAAATGGATGGAAATAGTTTTCAAATTTCAATATGTAATTACGGTACGATATTTTATGTCTGGCTAACGGAAAGTAGCAACTGTTCGCCCCCCTCCCCCTCCTGCCCCGATAGCGATAGCGGGCGAAAAGGCGGCCAACATCAAACGGAACCGCCAAGATCAACACAGTCTCCACCCAGACCAGGGTGGTTGTGGTGGAGATTTCAAAACTCCCGTCCTCCCATCCGATGAGTCCGTGGCGGGAGGGGTTGGAAAAACCAGACGTTGATTCCCATGACCTTCGCATTTGTGGGAGCAAATATTACGGCCACCCGGGGGGTGTAATAAATCTTTGTTTCTTTTCCCGCACGGTGACAAAATGCCGCTGTTTGCTGTCACTGTCAACTTCTAAAGAGGGGGCGGAGGGGTGGGGGTGGGAGGTTCACTGCAAGTTGGCAGATTTGTCGTCGATGTAATTACGCTCTGGCGGGAAAAAAAGGGGGTCCGGATGGCAGAATCTAACTCCCCCGGGGGTGGGATTTCGTGGGATCATAAACACCCTTCTTACGACACTTGAAAGTTGCAACCCGATGGAATGGAACGCTGCGGCGCTTCTGTGGTAGGAATGTCTGACGGTTGGGGGAACAACCAGCAGCTACCACCCGATCCGGTGACATATCGCCGAGGTCGCAACGGTACAGGGAAGCTTCTTCCGATCGAGAGGGGGTGATCTTCCCACGTAAGCGTACGACTGCATTTCCGACAGGTTGAGACACCACCAATTGTAGGGCTTTGCAGGAGGGACAAATCTACAAAATGGTGCACGATCGATGGCGCACGATGAGATCTTTGTTCCGCCTGCGACTGTATGCGTTCGTGTCGATCGGAGCATCAGTACTTCCCAGGTTTAAGTGATTTAAAGATAGAAATTCTAATTTATTAATAACGAGTGGAAACTATACTTCCTTTGAAATAGTTCTATAGTTCTCGGTTCTCTAGGTCGAGAGCTCTAGACATCAAGTTTTTCTCCTTTGCAACACTATTTACAAGATGGTTGGTGACTTTCGAGAATTGTTACAAAACGTAGCGTAACGTTCTTTTAATGGCGAACTGTCGCGTAGAAGAGTCGTCAGATTGGCTCAAATTGAGGGATGAAAACCAAATAAATAGAGGCCGGAAGGAATTGAAAGGTCTTTTCTAAATAAATAAATAAATAAAGAGTAAAATGTTTGTTTCCCCACCGGAAGGGGTCCCTAAAGAAAACATTAGCTTTTCTTGATGCCGTTAGGCAACAACAATTGTTTCCTAAGCTTCGAGTTATGCTGTGACTAAAAGAAGCATAGTTTTGGAACCTATCAATCTATTGATCCGTACCGTAAAGGGTTTTCTGTTTGGCCAACCAGCACCTCCCCCCCCCCCCCCCGGCTTCTAAAACCGCGCCCAAGTGATGAAGTCAGCAAGAGGCGTTCACCTCGACGATGATGGAAGCTTTTTTTGTCGTCGGCCGGTCGTAACAATCGAACCGTTTGCATACATCACCTCCCGTGGTGTGTGTACCGGGCACCTATGTACATATGTTGGTAAAGATATGGCCACACACCGGTGGCCCAACAATGGACAATCTGCTGCACGGGCCCTGCGCTCCTGGCGCCCCTCCCCGCGCTGCTAGAACCAGTCTCTCGAGGACGCGTGCCTGGGAGCGGTCCGTTCAAAGCGGACGATGAGCGAACCGGGCCCAACCCGTGCATGCACTGGATCGAACCACCGATCGACGGCGGCGGCGACGATCGCTAATCAAAATTCAAACACAATCCACCCCCTAGCACCACCGCGTGCGCCCTACAAAACACCCCGGAAGAGGCCCATCCATCGCGGCTCGAACAATGCCCCCGAGCTGTGGGCTGGGGCACCGGAGCGTCCACCGGAGCCGTTGTTGGTCGCGAAATGGAAGACCGATGGAGTTTTTCCTTCTCGATTTGGTTTTTTTTCTCTTTCGTTTATTTTTTTTTTTTTGCACGATTTGATTGGAGGATGAATAAACAACTGTTGCATTCCTCGGGAGCGCGCCGTCCAACCGTGAGGGAAGACGACGAAATAATAGCAACAAAAAAAAAAAAACAAGAGACCTCGTCGCCTGAAGCGCAACCGATGTCGTGTAACGCGCCACCAGGAGGGGCCCTTAATTTACTTTCACCAACTGGCTTGCCGTTTGCCTGGCGGGGTGGAAACAACAAAAATTGAAAGCATTTGAAACCTGTGCAATTTTTACGACTTTCCGGAGGATTATCCAAACTGGGGAAGCCATCCAATGGCGCACCTTCCCAAACCCGGCCATTTAATCTGTTGCGTCTCCCGTGGTTATGTCGAATAGTTCGAACGTAGGAAAAGGAAACCCTTTTGTCGATCAGGTCCATTACTTCTCAGTAGTGCCGAGCCCCCCGGTCGGTTCCCTTTGAAGCCCTGTCCATTTCAAATACACCAAAGAGCGAACAAAAAAAAAACACACGTAGAGAAATAACGGAATTTGGAACAAAAATGCAAACATTATATAAGGGACCGCTTGAAGATGGTGTAATGGCCCCGAAAGGACGTGCCGGGAAGTGCGGGGCTGCAGCATAACGGTTGAACAAGGATTTTTTGTTCCTTCTATTCTCGCGAAGCCACTTACCCGTGTACCGGTGGCTCATTTATGTAGGAGCACTTTAAAGGCAAGCAAGATCGCTTGCGAACTTCTTGCGCGTACTTGTGCGATCCCTTTCTTCGGAGCGATAAAACCGTGTTGATCTGTTCGGGACCCGATCGGCCCTTGTTTTAATGGGCGGCCGATGGAGGGACGAAGGAGATTAAAGTCAAGACATGGCAACTCGCCCAACTGGCCAAGTGGTCGTGAAGGTTGCAAGAGCATTTCTCAAAAGGGACAACCCCAACGAGAGACGGACGGACGGACGGACGAACGAGCTCGGTAATAATAAGGGTGGTTAAAAATTAAATAAATCCACATCGAGTGGAGCCCTCGCGGGGACCATTCCTACGCCGGTGGCTGCGGAGCGATGCCGTGCAATTAGCGTGTCGTTACGACCGTCAGCCCTGATCGGCCGCGGCATTTCATGCTGCACTTGGTGCTGACATCGGACTAATGGCAGCCGTTGGGAGGAATGTGAGCTAAAAAAACGCCACCCCACCGTCCGGACTGCTGTGACTCGAGTGCGGACTTCGCATCGATTCCCGAGAGCGAAGGCCCACGGACAGGTGCTCGAATTGATCGGTTGATCGCCGGTGATGAGGGATCGTTATTTATGTTGTCGACGGCCAGAATGTGTACCGGCCAGAAATTAACGCCGTGTTGCAAAGGGCTGATGCACATTAGATATAACATGCGTTAATGATTCTTTTATACTGCTGTTTATGTCACCCAAACACAACGATATGCAGCGGAGTGTTAAGAACCATGGAAAGTTATTACGTCTTGAACGGAATTTCTTTTCAATGTTTCGCTTCAAACGCTGGCATGTCCATTCGAACGTTATACTCTCGATCAAGCAGTCAAGTGCAGTCGCCGCATGGTGGAAGGACGAACCGAAATGTAGCCATCCGTAAACAATCCATTCCCGCTCCATCAGAGCCTAATCATGCTGTAATGAAGCACCACTTCGTCTCCCGGAAGCAAATGCCACCTGCAAGGCTCGCTGAAGGTGATGCAAAATGCCTCCAAAGTCGAAACACTGCCCGATCTTATGTATGTGTTTTGTTCACCCATCAGAATGATTGATTACTTACAACCGAACGAAGCCTTTACGGTTTAGTAAACATACCGGGGGAGTTTTATGTCTGCAAAGGATACATAGTTCTGTAACATAATGGGCATTGAAGAAATTCTATAACCCATGTCGTACTAGTGTTTTGTGAGCGGAACACGAATAAAGTTCAAGTAAGCTTTATACACATGAAAACGTTATCGAAAGACTCTATGATAGTGTAAGACACGAACCTCACCATTTAGCGAGAAACACATTTCTTAATCCTGTGAAGCTTCTCACCACCATATAGTGCTATGAAATGGACGAGAAGCGAAAAAAATAATTATAGTGTTGTGGGTGGGAACGAACTCCACACCACACACCATCGGCTACTTAGATCCAGCCTTCCGTGCCGCGGCCACCTTCTCTCATTTCCCTAATGATAATGGTCCTACAAATTTGTCTCTGCAAAATCGCTGCGTATGCAAATGATGTGAAAGGCAGCCGGCCAGCTCCTGCCGGCCAGCGTCCGGTAGCAGCAGCAGCTGTGGCCTCGTCCAGGGGTGATAAATTCTAATTGCCGTACATTAACCGACATCCTGTTGACGCGAGGCGAGATTAGGAGAAGGACAAAAAAAAAAGAAGTACGTCATTTTTATTGTGCATTCCCATCGAAGATCGCTTTCCAACTCGTCCTGAAGCGGGGGGATGCCTGCTTTCGCATCCGTGTTGCCACGAAAGAAAAAAAAAATCCTGTGGCAAGGCACGCTTCTATGTTCCCAGCCCAGCCATGTGGAGCAGTTTTGTAATGGCCGAGGGTTTGCAGTACAGTCTTCTAATCGACCATCGTTACATCGCCGACTCGGGCTGGTAATTGAATAACGACGCAGCAGAGGATCAATAAATCTTTGACCACCGACACACACACACACACACACCGTCGCGAAGAAGGGAGAGGACGGGACGAAAAGACAGAGAATCCGGTACGTACGAAAGTAAAACCCCTGGCGATCGTTCGTCCATCCTTTCCATCGGTGCTGCAGCAAGTGCCCGGCATCCACCTCCGAGTATCTTATGCCCTCAGAACAAGTGAATGTTGTTGCTTCTATCGAAACCCAACGATCCACGACGGGTGACCAACTCACCCCCCCCCCCCCACCCCGCCCC
>JAOEFI010015699.1:0-11204 GCA_034621735.1 Anopheles plumbeus | reverse complement strand
AGTCTGGCCCTCGAATGTCCACCGCGTAGGCAAAGAAGGAAAACGACAGTATCACTCTGCATCACCGTCTGCACGCCGCGACGGAGTCTGTGGTAGGCCTGAAATTGTGGGGGTTCCGAAACTGCCCAACAATGCTCGCGGTCTTGTACACTTTTTGTCGCTGTTTCATAAGCAACTTGCCTTTGTTGCCGGATGGTTCGCCGTTGTGACACATGTTTATTAGGCCCGTATCAAATCCACTCCGGACCGGATTAAGTCCGTGGAGTCAAAACGCAAAACAAGACCGTGTCTCACTGTTCTTTCTCGCGCGGCAGGGCAGGGTGAAAGAAACAATGTTAATAGAATACTGAAAGTGGCCAATCTTGCTGCAGCTGCTCACGGAGAGTGGGGGGTGCGGGTGGGACAGCGATGAGGCAAAGTGATTTTGCAACAAATGGGTCGTCTAGAAATTGGGTTTGGAAAGCAAAATAAAGGAATACCAGTCCCATATTCCACTTCCTTCAGGCGCACATGGTGGACAGCATCGTCGCCAACGTTAAAGTATCCAACGGCACAGAACGGACCAGAAAGGGTCTGCTCTGTGCTGCACTTTACTGCTACATTACCAAAGCCCGTCGGTCGATGTAGAAGTGGTGGTATATAGGACGAGAATGCATCGAGAACTGAAGGAGTGTTAATATGCTGCGCCGCAGCTAATGGACAGACAGCATTAGCCATGGAACAAGACGAAACATTGTTCCCGGCCGGCAGCAGACATCAGTGGGCTTGACTGTTGGAGTCTGACCTGGTTTGGCAGTTTGCTGCAAAATATGGTTTATCAAACATACATTAAATGTCACAAAGTATGTGAGAAGTGGGGCAGCGTTGACAGCGTTAGTTCGTTTTAGGTTTGTTTAAATGCTCAAAAACCATCAAGATTTGATGTAAGCATATTGTTGATTATTTTTAAATCGACTTATTAACTAAAATTTCCAAAATAAAGTTCGCGAAAAATGAAGAAGATTATATAAAACACTAAAAACAATTATTCCAATCAAATAATCCAATAATAATCCAAAAAGTTAATTTAATAAGAAATTCAATATCCACAATTTATGTATTAAAACTTATCGGAAGAAAATCAAGCAATAAAAGAAGAACATTTCCTATATTCAATTCGCATTACTGCATCTGTCGTCCCCAAGGTCGATAGAATGGCCCAAATATATCAATCTACCGTAGCTCCGAAGCAATCCACCCATTCCGAGCTGGACGCCGGGGTTTCCTGAAGGATGGCTCTGCGCAATTGACCAAACCTACATCATCGGGCACTGTCCACGGTCGGTCCGAGTCGTCGTCGTCGTCGAATGCAACTGCACACGTAATAGCAGGCAGCCGGTGGGATTTCACTTTCATTGCCATCCTCTCCTCCACGCGGCCCCACCTTGGCTCTCGAGTTCGGACGCTTCGGCTTAGAAAACGGGTTGCCAAGGTCTGTGGCCAAGGCTGCGCGCCGGGAGCTGTACCGTACGGTTTCGGTTGCGTGGCGAAAAAAACGGGCGTAGAAGGTGGTGATGGTGGTGGAAAACGCGACCGAGGGCTGAAAGAAAATAGCGAAACCCACCGCCACCTCCGGGAGAGCGCCTGGGGGCGGCCAGCAGCAAGCCAGCGAACGAGAAGCGTAAAGCAAACAGCGAAAGGAAAACTAACGATGATTAATAGTTAACTCTATTACTTCATACTCCGCACCAGCATTTTCCCTACCACCCACAGTGTGCCCTTCTTTCTCTTTCCCTCTCTCTCTCTCTCTCTCTCTCTCTCTCTCTCTCTCTCTCTCTCTCTCTCTCTCTCTCTCTCTCTCTCTCTCTCTCTTTCTCTAGTTCAGTGGAGCTCGCGATGGGACTAGAGCAACGCTTTCTTCGCCAGTGTTCGGAATCGCGCCGAAGGCCCCGCACTGGGACTATTAGATGTAATAGAGGAGAAATTGCAGCACCGAGACCTCGGGACCTCGAGACTAAATCTGGGCCAATGTCAAGGCGGCCGGGCCGGCTGACTGACTGCGTGGTGCTTGCGGGAACATCTGGGGAGTTTTCGTGCCCTCGTCCCTTTTTTCCTCCCAGTGTCGGGGGTTAGGGTGGAAAAGATAGCAGTAGCCGTACGATGGTGTAGTCTACACGATTTTCCATTTGTTAGCGGAGGCGATGGCAAATTCGTCACTCCAGGGATAAGGGAAAATATAATTAACTGCTGTTCGCTTCGTGCGCAAACTAATCCTGCGGAGAGCGGACGTGATTAGGCATTTGTTTTTGTCAGCTCTTTTCTAACGGCCAACATAGAGAGTTGGTGGAGTATCAATTTGTTGGAACAAGTTACATCGAGTCAATACCAGTAGGGGAAAATATTAATACAATTTCATAATTTGACTGAAAACAGAAGCTGTTGTGCATGTTTATGGCTTAGATAGCTAAATTAAAAGTTAGTTACCATAACAATTAAGATTTTTTTTAGATGAATTAAGTAAGATTGGTGGGTTTTTCACATTTTGTTTGACGTTTTAACAAGTATTCGTTTGACTTCGAGCAGATGTTTAACCATTCACAAAACAAATAATAAATAACAAACATATGAATGTTCATATATTACTTCATATAATATAAAATTATAAAAAATAATTTATCTACCACATTCTTGATCAATAATTTCATGAAGCAACGATTCGAGCGGAAATAGACAACCCCATTCCATCTTAGTAATCTTGCGGCACGATCGATGTTCATTTCATTTCGATCAAGCGATTGCCAACGCGATTTTCCCTTCCATCTTATGCTTCCACTGCACACACCAACACACCAACCACCCGAGCCGCGCGTTATGTTTCACAATCCCGCATCCGCAGCGCATTGGAGCAACTGCACCACGTTCGCTCGCCGATGTCGCTCTTACTGGAATTGCACCTGTGCACTTGCACTCAAACACACTTACATACCACCACCACCACAACGGCGGTGTGTTACTGGAAGCAAAGTTCGCGCTCCGCAGCAGCATGTGACCGAGAAAACAAAAACAAAAAAATAACTATCGATGCTATTAACGGTCGAATGGTTCAACTTTGTTGATGCATTTCATTCCTCCTCCCTTTTCCAACCCACCCCACCTCTCGAGGGGTGTAGTGGAGTCTATATTGCTTCCTTGCAGAAAAGTAAATGTTTTCCCCCCGTTTCCCGGTGGTGCCTGCCCCTGGGGAAGGTTTGTATTCAATGTCGCGACAAAGTCCAACGGGGCTTCCATCCAGCGCCAGTGCCATCTGGGGCTTCAGTCCACGATCTTAGCACGTCGATGCTGACGTAATACAAATGCACCACCAAATGCAACAAGATGCAACAGGTCGTGTGAGAATGGGATGAGTCATGGGATGGTGAGACAGATAGACAGAGAGACAGAGAGAGAGAAAGAGAGAAAGAGAGAGGGAGAAGAAGTGGCGATAATTTAGTATGCTGCGGGAAGGAATGGGATGCTGCTGGAGCTGTCGGAAGCGAGCTTCGGGGGAAACGTTGATTCCGTACTTAGGAACATCTTCGACCTCCAGTGGGACAGGGTTGAATGCTAAAGAGGCATGTGATGTAATGAAGGTGAGTTTAGTCACTGTTGCACGTGTAGAGAGCAATTTTAGTTGTTGGTGATCTATTTTACGAAGTTTGAATACTTTTGAAGTTTAGATTGTTTCTACTATCAGCTTTCTTGTAGTCTATTTAATTCTAAAATTAACACTGCTGGCTGTTATCTGTAAGATGCGCATTCTAGCAGGGAAGTAAAACAAATAAAAAACCCAATCATACTACGGCCCCGCAACTCCGTTTCAGTTGCGCGACTGCCGCGGGCCACACAATTAGGTCAAGGTGGCCTAAATCAATAATTCATTCCACTTTTTTTATTTTGGTTACCATCGACGAAACCACTATGGCACCTGTACTATGGAACTTGGGGCACGCGGTAAATGGAGCCTTCTAGACACGGATGCCACGGGCACATTATTCTGTTTGGTTGTTGTTTTTTTCAATTCAACCGGCTACACCGTTAGCACGACAAGCGTTATTATCGGCGTGACATTTGACGACCCAGGCCGGGCTAGCTTTCTTGTAGATGTTCACGCGAAGGAAGGCTTTTGGGGGTAGGACAACAGTTTAAACGCACGATGGTGTAGACGGCGGCTTTCGTGGTAGAATGTTTAACATTTTTGGGGAAGGAAACATTCCTATTCGGGTAGTAGAATCAAAGGAAAGGATTGGAAATAAACTTGACCCAAACTTTTCTTTGTTTAAAACATACAAAACTAAACCATAATTAAAATAAAGACTTCTTTAGGAACAAAAACATGATAAATAATGTTACCCACACCCATAAATGATCAAACTCCATTTCTCACAATGGACGATTCTCGTCTTCACTTCATCATGCATATGATTCTGCCTCGCGATCGGTTGCTCAACTGCCATTTGGTTCGCAACACGATTTCGAAATTAGCTCCAATAATGCACCACGAACGATGGATTCACTAATTCGCGGCCCCTCAAACCTCAAACCGTGCGTGAATAATTTCTTCATCGGCGCCCAAAACTCCCCAAAGGCGCGTATTCTTTCGTGGCGGCTTTGCGAGCGATCGAGTTAATCGAGTGCTCAATGCCATATGCTTCTCCTCTTCGAAGCCACAGAAGGGCAAAAGGCGAATAAATGGAGCCCCAGCGCGGTGGCCAAAAACGGTTCAAACTCCAAACCGGTACACGAGTTTACCTCCTTTCGTCGCGAAACAATGACTTTGGGCGATCAAATCAAATCGATCTAGCCGCCGCAATAAACGAGCCCAGGACCGAGAAGCGGGCTCTCGATCGTCACATTACGAAAACGGAGACCAGCAGCCGGCGACGCGTTCGATCGAGAGATGACGTTGGCGACGACGCTGATGAGCTCTTTCGAGGTGATGAGAAACTGCCAAATTAATTTGACCTCATCGTTTCGAGAGTTTCATTTTTTCGCCCGATTTTTCTCCGTTTTACTTTTGCATTTCGCACTCATCAAGCGGATGGAGCGGTTGGGCAATGTGTGCAATATCGATCGAGTGCGATCGACTTTCGAAGCAATAGCTTCGTGCTGATCCTAGTGCCGGTGTTTGAGTTGTTCCTTCTCCACCACAAAGGGGGCAAACAGTCGATCGGAAAGCAGAAGCAAACCAGGCGTTTCGCAATGGTATGGATGAGCGGATGAGTCGCCACCATTAATGGCATCTCACGTCTCACATTAGCATTCCATTTTGCTACCATTCACAGCTGCCACTGAAAGCGATTGATAAATAAATAATAAAGAATACAGGGACCCTCAGCGTTCATCTCGCACACGTGTGTTTTTATAGCCAAAGGTGAACGGAATATTGCCCGTGAGTGATCTTTCAAAATGATCCACGTTCCCGCCAGCGAGATTGATTGGTCATCGAACGAAAGCGAGAAAACGTCTATGAAGCGCTGTCACAACGGTTCGCGTCGCGATTCATTCGACACGCTAGTGTCATTAGCGAAGTACACACCGGTACGTGCCCGATCTCACACGTCTCAATAAGCGCCAGGTTGAGTGGCGTAACGGTGGCACGCTTTACAACCAAATAAATAACCCAACAATCCAAAACAACAGTGCGGAGTAATAGAGATTGATGGTTGTTCTTGGGTTATTTTAAACATTGTAAAAACGGTGTCATGATTGACAGCTGTCACTCGAAACTTTAACATGAATATAGCCGATTCCGATTGGATTAAAATGTCATTCCAGCATCGGTTCATGTAAATTTGGTTTCGCAAAACATAATAAAAAAAAATAAATATGGCAGACGTCGCGGGCGCACATACTATTGCGAAACGACACTCTAGAGTTGATCTTTGTGAGCGGTACTTCTTTAAACACACAGGCCCGATGCAACTCGACGGGCTGGTGGCGGTGCAAATATTGTGCAAGTTGGCCAACTCGCACCTTTCCATCGCGAATGCATCTCCGGCTCATTAAACGGAGCATAAGTGTGCATCTGCGGCAAAAGGCGTGTGTATCCGTGTGTGTGTGTTGACAGTGATACGCTTAACCGGGCCGCAACCCGCGCTCGGTGCAAACGCATTCAGTTCCGCGTAGTTCCGCACACCGGCGGCATGGCATCGCTGGGCATCTCGGTAAACGCATCGGTAAATAATATTAAATAACCGCAAAGATCTTCACGAGCGTCTGCTGCCGCAACCGCTGACACACCGCGCTTGCCAATTATTGCCTAAGCATCCTCCGCCATTGTGTGTGTGTGTGTGTGTGTGTGTGTGTGTGGACACATATTTCACACCTCATCGACACTAATGCGCGACACACTGATGCAGCGCCGTCGAGTGTGTACCCAAACGGAATGCTGTAATATTTGCCCAAGTGCGTCGTTTTATTGGGAAAAGAAGGAGAAATAGAGCCCCAGGCCTCTTATACGATCATCCCTTTCGCCCCCTTTCGATGTTAATTAAAGGCTCACGTCGAGACGACAATTAAGACAATCAACACAGCAAACATGTCCCTCGAGAGATTCGATGAGTTGACGTTAATCGAAGAGTCGATTTTTCATTTCCTTAGACTTTCAACTTCAATTTTTTTTTTTGTCTTTTAAGTAACATCTTGGTGGACATGAAATTTCTGTTTGCATCACATTCTCTTTAGTCCATGGAGCAGCCTGGTACTTTCTAGATGGACATTTGAGCTACCATGCGTAATGAACTTGACTAAAAGATAAAAATTCATAAACTCTAACGGACTTTATTATCATAAATATCATAGCTGTCATTCAAATGTCACTTCACGCCATTTAAAATACTAATACAACAACAAACAAAACAACACGTATCGCACACGTGTCTCTTCGTGCGCATTTCGATACAATTGATTTCCCTTGTACGCCGTTCATATCTTTAAAACCACTACTGGAAGATAAAAACAACAACGTAAAACTTCCGCAGTAAAAAAGGAAAAAAACTAAAACAAAAAACATCCTATTTACAACCGAGCAAAAAGCGAGGAAAAATGAAAAAAAAAATCTCAAAAAAATCGTATCAAACACTCAAAACTAGCACAATCGCTAATCTTATCACCTAATACTGCTTCTACGCAATGTAAACAAAATCAAGTTGGCGGCACAAAGCAAACCGAGGCGAAACAGGAGCGTCAAGCAAACACTCGGGGGAACACAACACATGCTTTCATTTGCACATGTGCTCCACTTTTCGCTGCCATCTCCCACACTCAAACTTGTACCAGAAAGAAGAATGTTCTAACCTTGTTTAGTAACCAAACAGACCTCTGTTGGGGCAGAAAAATTATAGCGTGAGTTTAAAATAAAAAAAAAGGAATACAAATTTTGCTATCAATCATGTCCTGCAAATGAGGGTAATAAACGATACGTGGATACAATAAATCGTACAAAATATCCATCAATTTGTAATGAACTCATTTTTCTATTCTATGCACATTAAGTGTGCCTACATTGCATGACCTAATTTAAAATCCCCACAACCCACCCCATAACGTGGGTGGCAAAATTGTACAAAAAAAAATCAACCCACCGAAAACCTACGCCAATCGCATCAAAACTTTTGCAAACTCGAAGGAACAAGACAGGGAACTGTAATACAAAAGTCAAACAACGTAGCTCGTGGCAGTCTCAAGCCCGGTAGATAACGCGCGGTAACGTCTTGGTTTATTTTTTCGGTAAATTTCCTTTCGTTTACTCCTATTTGGTGCGCCGGGGAGAGTGACTGACAGCGCAATAACGCACTCTCCCTTGTGTTGCTGGCGCAGGCTGGTGTTTTTTCTTCCCGTTTAATTCCGTCAGGTCAGTTTAATTTTTAAGAACGACCGCACACCCCACACCCCACACTCCGCACCAACTCCCGATCGCGCACCCGACGGCATAGCAGTAGGTCAAGGTCGCATTATGCGGGAGAGAATCCGTGCCCGTGTCGGTGTGTGAATGTGTGTCCTAGAAACCGGGAAACGAGTCCACCACCAAGGGGGGAGGAGGGCACGTTGTCGCGTCACCGGCACTCACCCCCCATCACTTTTGTGATGATGAGGCGCGACGAAACCCACCAACGGCGGCGGCGGCGGCGAATAAGAAAAATAAAGGGTGAAGTAAACACGAACGAACCCCTATCTGGGACGCGCGCCGTCGTCGCCACCGCCGCCGTCGTCGCAGGAGATAAAGAACAATAATAAATCGGACGGCTCGCAAAAAGGTGGCCGATTTTGATTGTGCCGCGGACGGGAATTTGTTCAGCTGTATCACTGGCGTCGAGCGGGTGCGGTCTCTCATCCCGCTAGTTCTCGCTCTCCCCTCCTCACTTTCCCTGCGTGTCAATGATGAGTTTTTTCCCGATCGCATTTTAAACGACCATCGAAGGCGGTAACAAAAAAGTCCTATTCTCTCAACATGCTTTCACTCACAGACAGGAAAACCACAGTATTTATGCAGGATCACACTCACGAATGCCTCACCTTACCGAAACGGTGTATTGAACATACCTGCAACGGGAGAAAGAGAAAAAAATGCAATGCTCAGCATTAGTGGATTTTTTTTTCTACCACAAAAAAGGAAAACATATTTCTGGATGAAATGACATGCTTTCTGGATTGAACGTGATGGAGGAAATGGCACGATTGATGGGATTTCATTTTAATCTTTCCAGTTTCAAAACGGTCCTTTTCTACGTTTTCCTCAAGATGACATAAATGCCGAGTTTGATGTGAGAAGCATGGAATAGCATGAATACTGTTCACAAAGCAGCCTAAAAACAGGCCTCCCAAAAATTACATCCATTGAATTTTTTACTCTATTACCAAAGATGTTTATCGAGGGAAAACGTCCATAATATGTTTAATGGAGTCGCCTGGTACTTTAACTTCAGAAATAATTATTAATAAAAAGCCAGTGATGTGATAATTGGTCATTTTCTCTATTATATTATAACATCTTTTAAAAATGCAATACCAGTCTTCCAAGAACGTTATGTTGCAGTTTGAGACCTCGGTCACAACAAATCGGGTCAAGCGCATCGCATCGCATTGCGCATCGCACGTGCTGGTTACATAATAAATTAAATGGAATCCTCTCCTTGCGAACTCGCTCGGTGGATTCTCGTGAACCTACTTAACCTAAGCCACCGGATCAACAACTCTTTCCATCATCCAGCGCGTGCAGTGAAACGGAAACCCTTGGTCTCGTTTCAGCGACGTTCTGCAAACCGACAAGAACCAGGTCGAACTACTTCGCTCCAGAAGCGATAATTAAAATGCGATCTGAATCCGCAGTTCTGGAGCAGTGAGAGGGAAGCAAAAACAAAAAAAAAACCGGGCGCATTCTTCTACCTCTCACGTGGCGCACGGGGGAATTAAAAAGCAACGGTTGACGGTGAACGAACTTAGAGTGACGGGAGGGTTGAACGCATAAGGATCCTCCTCCCTCCGGGTTAGGGTGGTGTTGATGATTTATTGTTGCGGTGGTGGTGATGGCTAAAGCCGCGACCCGATGGCTGCTCATTAAAACATTCCAAAAGCAGGGCCGGAGGTTGCAGTGAGTACAGAACAAGAAGAACATAAAAAGTCTGTGGCAAAGCAGGGCAGGAGCAACAACGGGCGAACCTGGGCGAGTTGAGGTGTGTTAAATCAATAAAACCACTAATGAGTTTTGATCGAAACTTTTCACGCTGCTCAGTGGCAGTAACGGTTGCACCAATGCTCCTTCCCTATCCGTCGTTCGCTTTGTTTGTTGGTGGTAAACGTACTTCGAGGCAAGATGGTTGCAACATGGCGCATTCTTACCTTCTTGTCCCTATCGAAGCGATCGAATTTCACCCCCTGGTTCCCTCGGCTCTAAGATGAACTGAACCAGGCTAAAGATGTTTTGGAACAATTTTCGAACAAGTATGAGTTTCAGAAGAATTGTGAATCTCTTAAAATTTTTCAATTTATTACAAGAGAAGAATAAACCTAGCAAGTTAAATAAACCAGAAATCAAGGGTCCAATACTCATCTTTATTTCTTTTCCCCTTTCTATTCAATTTCTTTTACAATGTCTCACATTTTTTATGTGAATGAATGTTGTTTCCCATCCCCTAAGCTTTCGTAAAACAGATCGAGCAGGTGCAGTCCCCATCAGAACCGATTGCACTTAGCCCACACAACAACAGTAAAACTTTACGATTTCAACTTTCGACATGTTTCCAATCGACGTGTCAGCATTCGCTAGTCGGTACAATGCTGCGGAGTGGAAAGGAATTAAAAGATTGCATTGACTAATTCCTTCAGATTGTTTTCTAATGTCTAAAGTTCACCGTTTGTCAAGAGTGTCGAGCGTACTCAGTATCAATATCTTATCCAATGTCCATTAGCGAGCTGCAACATACAGGCCGCGAACAACCGTCGAATGCATCCGAACCCAACCGTATGCGCGGCCAACACGGACACGGCAGCATACACGAATACAACGGCGGGCCGGGCCGTAAAAATAGTAAACTGGCTAGCCAACCGTTTGGCCGAAATGGTCATAAAATTCCGCCAGTACGATTGACGAAGAACGTCCCGGGACGAGCCTGCCGGCGAGGGTACACAGGAGGCGAGGCGGGGAAATGGAAAATTTAAAATGCAATAAAAAGCGCCCTCTCCCCCCCGGGCAGCAGCAGCTTTGACGGGGGAGAGAATAGAAGCAGCGAAAGAAAAAAAACTGCATACAAAATCTGCACACTAGAACTGCACCCTAACTGCATCAACTGCTGCACACTACAAGTGCAAGTGTTGCTGCACGGGGTGTTGCACAATGGCAACGTGTTGCGCCTTCGGTATGCAACGGAGTGGGCCCCGATCGACTGGGAGGGAGAACGGAAAAGGGGTCGCGCGGCGAGAGTCGGTGCCAATTCATTCCGATGGCAAATCCGGATGCACGGCACACACACACACACACACACACAACGAACGAGTGGAAGAGATGGAGAAGGAGCGGAAACGAAGGCTTTAAGGCACGGAGAAGGAAAACACAAAAAAAAAGGTTACTCACAACCACAAAGCCTCCCCACAAGACGGGTTCGGCAAGAACGAAGGAAATGAGGTGAAACAGTAAAAAAAGAAAACAAACGGCCACAATCGTACACCAAACTGCATGCTAAAACGGGAGG
>JAOEFI010015697.1:0-11228 GCA_034621735.1 Anopheles plumbeus | reverse complement strand
TAACCCCCCCCCCCCCCCCAGTCCACCCGTCCCCCCCACCCCTTCAGCGAGAGATGCACCAGCCGCCCACCTCCTTCCGCGGATGGAATCCCCCCGCCCTCCCTCCCTCCCGGGAATGGCCTCCTGCCTGCTGCCGCCTTCCCACGCCCCACGGAGTGTCCGTCACGGGTGTCACACGGCGGAGCTGGCATGTCGTGTAAAAATAACACCTCCTCTCTATACGATCACACACACACACACTGACGAGTGATCGCCGTCCGCCGCAGCAGGCGACGACCGCACCACTCCAAGGAAGGAAAACATAAAACCCGCTTCGGTCCTGGCCCCGGTGCTGGCCACCAGTTGATAGCATATTAATCAAACGGCGTCACTCACCTTGCCGGGTAGTTGTTGTCGTTGTCTGTTGCCGTTGCTGTTGCCGTTGATGTTGCCGTTGTTGGTGAGGAACACTCGCGTTCGCGCCCGATGCACTCTACTCGCGTCCGATGCACTCTCTCTCTCTCTCTCTGCGCCGTCCGAATGCACTGCCGTTGGGCTGTGTCGACTGTGCGCGTCTGTCTTCCTGTGTGACGTATGGCGAGCCAAGGTTTTCCGTTCGAATCAGTTTCGAAGATTTGATGGAAACAAAAACGATAACAAAATAATCTCAAATCATCATTAAACGGAATGGATCCCGGATCCAGTTGTTGTCACTATTTGCAAAACCTCCCTTCAACTGTCCTCAACTAACATACACCATGCCCCTGCAACTACGATTTTTTTTTTCCACAAACGGTTCGAAACACACAAAACCGAACGACGGGGTTTTCTACTGCTGGGGGCCGCTTTTCCCACGTCACACGAGTTGGTCTGCTTCTTGCTGTTTTTTCTTTCCCTTTTTATTTTTTTCTCGTCCCCTTCCTTGACGTTTTCGTGCGTGCGTGCGACGGGGAACGGGGAACGGGGAACGGGGACGGGGACAGTTTATTTTTACAACTGATATTTAATAACTTATTGAAATGTGATCCGTTACGCGCCAACCCGACGGCACACACTGGCGATTGCTGTGACTGTGGTCATCGGTCTCTCTCTCTCTCTCACTCTCTCTCTCTGTCCCTGACGACATTTAGCAGGTTTGTCGAGGGAAAGATGGGGAAGGGTTGTAGGTGCCACCGCCAAGCACCACCTGTTCACCATCGCCAACTGGACTCGCAGGACTGCTAGCGAATTCTTCAGCTTTCGATGCTTCTTTTGAGGCGTATCAAGGGGGTGGAGTAGGGGTATGGGGCTCGCAAGGGGGTTCTAGACAGGTATCGTAATGGTTTGTGCTCTTGCAAGATCCCCTAAAAACGCTGGTTGGGACCGATCGGTTTCCCGCGGCGTGACAGACCGTTGACAGATCACCTGTACCGGAAAAGAGAAAACGTGGATCGATTTCGTGGCGTTCCCTTCTTCGACGGTCCACCCGAACCCCTCACCGAAAGTGCACCGCTCCGGTTCGGCAGTTGACACAGGAGACGGGGGACAGACGCAAGCTCGATTGCAGCGCTCGCGCGGTTCGGCACGCAACTAAACACGCAGCGAGCCCTACACAGCGCGAGTCGCGCGGCACTCAAGTGTCACTCACTCACGGTCACGGTGTAGCTGTGTAGTGTGTACGACACACCGCGGTTCGCCGGGCACCGGGCCAGGGGCATGGGACGGGAGGGGAGGGGGTGGGTGGTCCGGGATCGTCGATCCGATCGCCGGGCGAAGGAAGAAGTAAAATTAAACACATGCAACATATATAGTCCCCCGAGTCGAGGGACAGCGCACGTTGAACGGGAAACCCGGGACGAAAGGGAACTGAGAGAGAGAGAGAAGGAGAGCGAAAAAGAAAAAACTAAACGCACGATCAACCACCAAGAGGTGTCTCTAATGCTACTACTACTACTCGTTGAGCCAAGCAAACGGCGGACAGTTTTGGGAAGACATTCCACTTGGCTGCCATCCTTCCACCACACTGGCGCACGCACGTTTTCCACACGGCGGGAAGGGACTGCACACACAAAAACACACACACACACTCACGGGACACACGCACTCACTCACGGCACAGCAGGTCAGAAACACGCGGAGAAGCACACCTAGGACACGTCCGCGCGGTAGCGCATCTTGCTGCGAACTGTGGCTAACCCTTGGAAGCGCGATCACCTTCGCCGTCGCCGTCGTCGTCGTCGTCGTCGTCGTCGTTTAGTAGGAGCGTCCGTGTGTATAGTAGTCGCACACCGTTCTAGTACACTCGCCGAGCAGCTGACTACTGACGCAGCGTTACTCGCGCCCCTTCGAACGCGGGTCCGAGAGAGCGACGACAGGATCGAGAAAAAGAGAGAGAACCCAACACGAACGAACCGACGACGATGGCACACACGATCGGGTATCACACGGACCACATACACACACACACACACACACAGGTCGACGAGAGCACGGATGAAAGGGACAACCGCCAACGGGGAACGCGAAAATAAGTTTTCCCGAGTCAACGGCGGTACGCGCCGCATCAGCATTTTGGGGTCGAGCTCGGTTCGGTTCCCACAGACTTCTCAACTCGTTCGAGACGCGAGCGCGACACACACCGACCGATGGTTTTCCCTCCGACGATGACTTCGGGGCCTTTTTCCCGCGGCTCGGGGAGGAGGAACTTAGCCCGGGTAGGGTATTATGATATTGGCGTGCCGAGCACGCGGTGCAGTGCCAATCCTGGTACGCTCGTCCGCTTCGTTCGCTTCGTTCCTTCCTGTCTGTCTGTGTGTGTGTGTGTGTGTGTGTGTGTGGTGGTGGCTGTTGGGGCTTGACAGTGACGTTGGCATGATGCTGGACACGTCAGGAGCGGAAAGTTTGTTTCGTTTTTGTTTCACTAGAAATTTGTACAATTGTTGCATGCTGATAATGATGATGATGATGATGGAGTGGACGACGCTGGTATGCGACGGTCGAAAGGGTTCGAAGGACTGTTGCTGCCACTTTCAAAAAAATAAAAATAAAAAGGGATAAGATGCCCCGCAAGGGGATAAAGTTTGTGACGAGTTGATTTATTAGATTCTTCAGCCAATTTTAAAACTCTCTCAAGGGCACCGGCTAGCTGTGGAAGGAAACTCTATTCGTGGTACTTTGCTGTACTCAGTCGTTCCAGAAATTCCGGTTCCGAAACGTGTCGCTGTGTGTTTTAATAAAAAAACTTTTATAACATGCCACCGTTCAGTGCACAACGTTCGAAGTGAGGCATCGGAGGCGTTTATATTATTTTACCGAAAACCATTTTTTTTCTTCAAACCCGTTATCGATGTCCTTTTGGGTGTTGCAATCGAAGTGAGCCACCCCAAGCCAAAGAAATGCCACGAGTAGCTTCACCAAGTCGTGCCTTATACTACAATAAAGGGCTTATAGTCAGGATTAGAATAAACAAAAATTGTTGCTACCCTTCTGCCCACGGCAAACAAATCCCACGCCAGGAAGCTTTTATTATTGTACAGAAATTTGAATGAAATTCCTTCCGCCCTTCGTAGAGTATTGGTTCGTGAAGGTGAAATTATTTCGCGCGTTTTCCCCGCGCCCTAAAAGGGTCACAACAGAATGAATCAACCGGTAGAAGAGTAGAAAGCCGATATCACGTCCGAAAATAATCAACAAGGAAGAATGTAAAGGTTACCGGAAGGCTGTTGTTGTTATCTTAATGAGAACCTTTTTACTCCTGACATTAATCACTTTCGACCGAAGTTACATCGGAATCAATTACGAAAAAGGGAGCAAGAAGTGAATAAAAAAAAAACAACCGTTTTTTTTTTTGGAAAACAATACTTTTTGTGATAATGTGAAATACCTAGCAGGCCGTTCTGATTCAACATTGGTTCCACCTAACCTTTCAGACAGGATCATGTGATTATGAGACGTTTGATTAGAGATTAAAGAATGTGAGTCTCCAAGTAGTCTTGGAGAAGTATAATCAAATAAATTCGACAACTTTAAAATCAAGCATGCCTCACTTCAACATCATAATATTTCTGAATCAGCATTGATAACAACCTGTTGACAATATGATTATAGCTGTGGATGCTGGTTTTACCAGCTGTTGTTATTCTACAAGTTGAAAAGTACACCGATTGAAACGTATTTTGGTTTCAAATTATCTGTTCTAGTGTTGCATTCTCCTGTTCAGTAATTTACGCTTTAAAATGGGAACTTCGTTAATTATTAGTATTTATTTTTTTACTGTTCTGTGTACTTCGTAAACATGTTATTGTTGCAAACACGGACAGCTTCCTGCAGTATTTGTCCACTTTCAGTAGCAAAATGTCAATGCTTTATTTTACACTTTACTAATTAACAATAAATCCATTTGCCATTTCCTTTCATAGCACAGGAGACGCGTTGGTGGAAATCCCGTGCTGTAACAAACATAGAACTCAACGGTGGGGTAAAGTTTTTGCTGCCCGGATGAGTTGGACGAGGCAGGAGGTTGGTTCGAAACCAACAAACAACAACACAAAACTGATTGCTTTCATAACAAACTGGGGATGAAACCTGTCAAGGTGGGCAGCTTCGGAAAATCCCGGCCAGCCCAGCACGGAAAGTTCTGCAACTGCACCCCCCTCCCCCGCGTGGGCGTCTCAGTGTGGGGTGTCCATGCAACGGGCAATTAAAACGCGCCCGCATTTCATTGTAATCCTTCCGATATATTTTCGTTCGTTCGTTCTTTCCGTTTGTGCACTGGTGTAACCAGAACGGAGACAAAAAAAAAACTGAAATGCCATACGATTTGAGCTGAAACGCCCTCGAAGCTTGTCATTTTAGACACATAAGGCCCGGAAGGCTTTATTGGAATGACATCGAATTTGTCGATACACAAACCCCCGCCCCCCTTCAAATCCGTTGGGCTGGTGGTCGGGAAAAATGGGCCCCTCACTTCCGGTTTTGCGGTAACGTCGAGCGCCAAAATTTAGCATAAATCAAGTAAATAACAGCATTCGTTCATTCATTTATTCTGCATGTGGTTACGTATTCGGCATATGCTTTCAAATGAATAATCTAGTTTGTGTTACACGGAACGGAAGCTGGCGATATTACATGATGTATCCTGGCGACAAACGGGTGTCACACGAACAGTAACATAAATTGGTTTTTCTGGTTTTGTGTTTGCTGGTTTATTTTTGGCCTTCTGAGAACTCAAAGTCTGGAAACGTTTTTCTCTTTACGAATGCTAAATGTTCTTTTACTGAATTCTATGCACGTTGGGGAAAATGGGACAAAATCTCCAGTTATTACTTGTTTCATAAAAGAATAAAAATCGAACGTAGGATTGTTTTATCGACTGGTAGGAAGTGCTAAGATACTTTAGCAAAACGAAGAAACAGTTACACGCGTTTTGTTGTGTCCAATCTTATGCTGGACCCTGAATCCTAGTGTAAGATCCGCGCTGATCATTGAGCCATTTAATCAATAAGAACCAATTTAAGCAAAACAAATTACACGATGTGTAATTACGCCTTAATCCAACACCCCCGTTATGGCCACGTCCCGTCCCCCAACAGCAGTATCCACCGTTAAACATACACACGTGTCAGGTGATATCAGCACACGGCACCGGCAGCCGGTTGTCACTTTTCCCACACACATCTGACGCGTTGACATGTTGGCCCAGCCATATTGGCTCCCCGGCGGGAATGACGCCATTCGGGACGCCGGCCGTGGAGTATGGTGCCCTCCGGAATGGCGCACGTTGAACCGTTTGAATTGATAGCACGTCCCACGCCGGACACCGGGAAAATGATATCGCTATCACACCACGGCTACGTGACGTGATAAGACACATATTGTGAGAAAAAGCAGCAGCTGTAGGGGCAATACAGTACGGTGCCACGGTGACATAACGGAAGGATTATGTGGTCACCTACTCCGCCGCCGCCGGGGAACGGAACGCGCCGTCTTGTGGTCGCGTCGACTTGAGCCCGGTACGTACGAGTGATTGATATTCGATTGGAACTCTTTTCTTCCCATTCCGAACGGGGTCTGAATATACGGGAAAGCCATTTTCCTATTGTACCAAATTGAGTTGCATGTTTTGTGATCAAATTATTCTTCTCATTTCAATACGTTCCGTCAGTTCGGTCCTGGAACCTGTTTCAGGAACCATTTCCACAGTTTTCGTCTAGCTCTTACTCTTCGGCATTTGTTCCAGGATTAATTTACGTTTGTGTTCGCTTGTGGAATTATGTCCTGAAACGCGTATTCGGATTGTCCAAAGGAGACAAGCAGAAAGTAGCGTGAGAAGTTCATTGTTATTACAGTTTGTTCATTCACTTCACTGTTATTTCAGTTTGTTTTAGTAGTTTTTTTATTCGTTTTGATGTTTATTTATTATTTTCCTTCTAATGAAGAAGAGAAAATTTATTACATACAGTTCAGCGAACTTTTCAATAATTGAATAGTTCGTTTTTCTGTGATCAGGTCCCAGACTCCATGGAAATCTTGTGCTTCAAGTGACTGGAATAAGGAAAATGAGGTCGCTGAAAATTGATACTTTCGAATGGTTCCTTCTAAGTTCTCGCTGAACTGTCTCTGCCTTAACTGCCATAACTTCGTTCAAACTGAGTCGTTACACAGCCGAAAGCTACGCAGCTGACAGATGAAAGCTCGCCCCGGTGTTCGAATGCACCTGTGCTTCCGCGAACGGTTTCGAAACAATCTGTGCACACACATTCGTTATCGTATCAGTTGCGGTGCCGTGCGTCAAAAAGGGACGTCAAAAATTCATTCATAAAAATCCCTCCAAACGCGCTGTTGCACGGCCCCTCGCCGCTGCGGGGTGGCTGGAAAACGGGACATTTTCGAACACTTTCCCATCTCGGCTGGATCCGGCGATGCGGAGGGCGCATGCCCGCGGGCTCGCTCCCACACAGCCAACCACACAACTGGCCTTGCGCTGGTGTGTGCGGGCGACGTTTTGTAAATATAGGATCAATAATTGAGTCGAATAGCAACGTGAGCAACGCACAACACACGTCGTGCAGTAGCAGCAGTAGCAGCAGCAGCAGTCTTCGCTCGGTGACGTCTCGGTGTAATACAGAGTGCTGCAAAAGTGCTGGAAAAATTGTACGCCACCCACCCGAACAAGAAAGGGCCCTACAATCAGTTTGCAGTTGAGAGTGTTCGCGTTGGTTAAAGGTGAGAAAATTACGCCAGGTGGAGGGGCTCGTCCATTTTCGAATAGGGGAGACTTTTCATTTCAACGCACCAAAACGGACACCATACGGAATGACGGAAGGAAAAAAAGATGTCAGTTTTCACTTCCCCACCCTCCACTAGTGCCACCATATTGTTTTCCCCTTTCGTCGTGTGCATTTGTGTAGGTCCAAAAGGGGGGTCCCGGGTTGGGCAGGTGGTATTTGTGAGGGGGTGGGGTGGGTGGAAAAGCGAGGCAGTGAGTTTTGACACATTATTCCGCACTTTGGAGCCCACCCACTAGACGGCGCAGAAGGGGAACGGAAACTCCCTCCCGCCGTTCTTGGCGGGGTGGGAAAAACGGGCACCCGAGCGACCGAGCGAAGGACACCCGAGACCACTGCTCCTGGACTGGAGCGCCACAGCGCTTCGAGCACGACTTCACGCCGTCCTCCGCCCGAAGTGGGAGAAATATTGACAGTTCTGTTGAGTTACTGGCGGGGCAAAGGGCGAGCGCTCACAGTTCCTGGACTCCAGGTCCGCACCAGGTTCACGCGCACATTTTCCCTCATTTTAGGCACGACCGGACGAGCGGAACGGAACAGAGGGTGATTCTCGCCACGCACATCCGTCACGCGAAAGAAAATCGGGAAATTGTCCCTGGCAGCATTTCCCGCGACGGTGAAAGTGCGCCCGAGTGCTCGAAGTGTCCGAAGTGCGACGGAATCCTCGGAGTGCGGGTGAACTAACAGTAACAGCGGGGGTTTTTCCTCTGCTGCCTAGCAGACAACTTTCCGTTGTCCGTTGTTCAGTGGTGTGCCCATTTCCGGGGCCAAGGATCAGGCGGATTTCCTCCTACATTGCTGCTCCTGCTGCCTTCTTCGTCTCAACACAGACAAACGGGACAAGCGAGAGCAGCTGCAGTTCTGCTGTTTACGGGCTCTGCCGCGAGGAGCGCCTTCCGTGGGAATTTTCCGCCAGCAAGCACACTTGCAGCAGAAAGGTAGGTGGCCAGTGATTTCCCTTCCTCAGGACACACAGGAAGGGACACCCCTTCCCGCAGCTAGCACATCACCACCACCAACTAGCACCAGGCACAGGGTCAACAGTGGCGGCCACTACGCATTGGTCGGGAAAGTCGCAACCAAAAAAAAAAAAAAACAAAAAACAGCTCGTCATGTTTTTCTTCCTCCAAACTCTCCGATTGTGTGTACCCTATTACGCAAGCGGTGCCTCCTTCGCCCTGGAAGGTCAACCGCAGTTGCCAACTCCAGTTGCCAGGGAATGGCTCCCAACTCCTCCTGTCTGAGGATGACTTTTGGAAAAGGGATTTTCCTTTTTTTCTGTTTCGTTTCTGTTGTTTCTACCGTCCTTCCTCTAGGAGAGCGGGGCATGGCTCCTTCCGCTCGTTGGTTTATAAATGTGTATGAGCGGAATGGCGGAAAAATCAATAACAATCATGGAAAAGCGTAGGATAGCCAGGAAGGGGACCCGGATGGGACGGATCCTGCCAGTGTTCTGCTCGATGGATTAATTGTTTCCGCCTCCGCAGCTTCTTCGGCCGGAGATTGGGCAACAAACTTACTGTTTTTCATTTCGGCCCGTCCCGCCCCTCCAACCCTACCATGCGTGCTCCCAGCCATTCCCAGTTGGTGTACGCTCCCTTCGGGATTTGTTTTGCTTTTGGGTTGTTCCGGTGCAAAGTGAATGGTACTTTGAAATATAAAACTAGTGCAAGTGTCATGTGCAGGCCACTGCTTTAAATATTTATATTCATGTTCTGCAGTGCCTAGGTCAAAACTAGCTTTGCTTTGGAATATTTGAGTGAAGTTTTCCAGTGGAAGAGAATGAAACCGTCACTGGATATTCGCTAACAAATTGCTAGAAAGGCACCCGAGCACTTCTTCTTAATGATCACTTCCATCGCGCTGCATTCCACCGTTTGTAGGGTTTTTGAAGTACTTATGAAGAACTATGCCACTCATTTGTCACTTTTTTACGAGCGGCCATGATGATGGCCATGAACAGACCATCTGACTGACATGTTTTTTACTTTCCTTGTTATGTTTTCTCACATTTTCCAACTCATATTTACGACGGTGAGATTTTGTAGAGTTATCTATTATATTCATTAATTTAAATAATGATTACTGGAATAATATTATATTAAATTTCCAACCATTTATATTAAGTTGCTCTACAGATGTGACGTAACAGATTAAGTAAACAGATTGGTTTATGATTTCGGTTTCCCGCTTCCTTCATTCATTGGAAGCAAGGCAATAGGGCAGTCCTCCGGTGCAGAGTCTTGACAAAAATAACTGAATCTTAAATACATGCCCTCCCACTCCGAACAGCCGTCATTCGTTTGTTGCCATGTAAACACACAACTACTTCTCGATTATCGCTGCAAACAACGGAAGCCAAGATGTTATCCCACCTTTCCATATTTTTCGGTTCTTTCGCCGTCCCTCAGGCGTAAGGATTGGGGATTTTTGGGGGTTTTGGAATCGATTACCCCGGACACGATAAGCAACATGCAATTGTCAACCGGGTTCTCGCAGAACGGAAGCGGTTCAAGTTCAAACGTGGGCTTCCTGTTGTTTGTGCCGATGCTATCGCCGATCAGTCACAGTACGTCACACGCGTCGACACTTTCGATGTTAACCGGAAGCCGCCGATTGTACTGAGGGTGCCTTTCTTATGCAAACCGGTCGGTTTTCTTCCTTCCCTCACTGGCCCTTTGTTTTGCTACATTTTGCCCCTGCCTACAGGGCAGCCGCCCGGTTGCGCAATCTTCTGCCGCAAAGCCGACAAATGCAAAGTAGGCTGGTCGGTTGTGAAGACGGGCGGTGGCACAGGGGACGGCGTAAGGGCGCAAGAACGGCGCTCAGGCACGCGATCGACAAACGGACAGTAAAAAAAATGAAAAATAAAACAAACCAGAACCCAATCCCGTGCCGGGAGAGTTTACGCGGCGAGTTGTGCATTTTAACAGATTCAACGCAAGCAGCACGTGTTTACGTCTCCCGGTGGAGCGGTGGAGTAGCGTTTCCACATCTGCTTCTCGGCGGGCCCACGGCTCCAGGTATTTAGAGGGTTGTCGGAGAGAAGGAAGAAAAAACTCCCGACTCCAACCATTCTAATCGCTCATCTTCAGGCGCGCGCCTTTGGTGGAGCCGGGAGCGAGTTTTTTTTTTTAGGGGGGAGTGTTTTGTTTTGGTGGAACTCTTACGTCCCCACCCGCGGCCACCTTACCGAGAGATCACGTGGGAGATCGGTGGGTGATCAACTTCCACTCGGACAACTCGTTTGTGTCGGAAGTTGCCGGTAAACAGAGCGGCCCAACGGGTGAAGATGGATGGATGCGCCACGCACGGCTCGGTTATATAAATGGAGCCCGCCCGGTAGGATGGAGCTCAGAAGTCTGTATCCCCTGGCCGGAGTCGGTGGTGGTCTTGCCAGAGTGTCCCGGGTGCCCTTCGAACGCGTTCGTACACCTCCTGGAACCGCCGGAGGAACCACCGTAGACGTGCCCGGGGTCTCCGAAGTTCTGGCTCGCGTGCGGGATCCCTTTGGGGGAGTGTGGTGTGGCGTTGGGACGGCCCGGTGGCAGAACGGGAAGTGAAAGTACCATGAACAAGGCGAGCCTGTACCAGCAGGCGAACGGTGTGCAGCGGCGCGATGCGTTGGAAGTCTTGCAAGAGTACGCCCCGCTGCTGATCGGAGTGGTTCCTCGGGGCGCGGAACTGTCGCTGCTGGACATCGGCTGCGGCAGTGGGGACGTGCTGGTGGACTTCATTCTGCCCCTGCTGGGGTGCCACGGGTCGGCCACGTTCGGGAAGGTGCTGGCCACGGACATCTCCGAGCAGATGGTGCGCCACGCGCGGGAAGTGTACCAGCATCTCCGGCCGACGGTGGCGTTCGAGACGCTCGACGTGGGCACCAAGCTGGACCCGGGCCGGTCTGCCCAGTGGGGTCAGTTCAGTCACGTCACGTCGTTCTACTGCTTGCACTGGGTCCAGAACCAACGGTGAGTGAAACCCGCC
>JAOEFI010015694.1:0-11257 GCA_034621735.1 Anopheles plumbeus | reverse complement strand
GGGGGGGGGTGAGAGGAGACAAAATAGATTGCGAAAAGTTTTCACTCCAATCGTTATCCTTCCAAAGGTCGCTCCGCCGCTATTTCATGCGAGTTTTCCTGCGAGTTTAATTCTGCAAGTCTGGCTCTCGGGCCCCCTGGCGGAAAGAAAGGATCCCGGGGAAAACGGGGAGCTTGCATCTATCTTTGACCGCTCACCCCACCCCTTCCAGCCCTTCCGGTGTCCTTTCCTCTTCTTGTCGCATGCGTTAGTAATTTGTTCACACGTAGCTATCGCATGATGAACGGCGCGGAACCATTTATTTATGGGTGACAATTCGAACTTTTCCTTTGTTCGCACACCTGCTCCCCGCCCGCCTGCAGCCCCTTTCGTCTCGCCCGGCCATTACCGAAGGACGCACGGACACCGGAGTAGGCCGGCCCGGACCGCCGACACAGCAGAAGGCGGCGGAAGCTGGCTGGGAAACTCTCGGCGACAAAGTTACTTTCCTGCGGTTGGCACCAAGCTGGGACGCGTTGAGTCATTCCCTGCTGCGCAGCAACCGTCCACTGCCCCTGTTTCGCTTCCGTCGTCCCGCCCTTGCGGCGGTACCAATCGATCAGCACTCGTTGTGCCCTGTCCTGTGCCCAGGACTCGCCCTCAACTTTGCGCCAACTTCCTGGTACGACATCGCCTTAGATGCACATCCGCGAGCTGGGAGCCCGGGATGCGTGTGGACCAAGGGGGGAAAACGCCGCGTTTTTCGCGCGAAAGGCTTACCTGCCGCCGGGTGTGGTTGGTTTCTGGGCAGTGGATTGCACTCGGGCTGCCATTCAGAGTGTTTACCCCGATGCGCATACTTGGAACGCAATGGAAACAGTGTCTGTGGTCGGTGGAAAATTCACCGAACCTGCAACTTATTTCCACGATTCGAAACAAATGGTCCTTTATTGTTCTGCGAAGGTGTTCGGTCCAAGAAGCTTCTCGTAAAAAGCCCACAGACAAAAGGATCCACCCGAATCGTTCGGCACGGGAAAACCTTGGCCTGGAGGTCACTTGACATGCATCCCACCGAGGCGCTGTGCCCATACGCTAGTCACAACCCCCTTTTTGTAGTAAGTTTAACAAACTTAACGCAAATACAGGGTAATGAAATGATTGCCCTGCACTGCCCACAGCGACCGTTCGGTACAGGCGCTTTTTTCATACCAGCTGCACTGTTAGAAACCTGCGTCGAGTTCCCGAAGAACGAGAGGCGAAAATTGACAGGGAACCACAAAACAAAAAACCTACACTTAGCTGGTGGAAAAACTTTCCCACTCGGTGTGTAGAAACGTCACTGCCGATTTCCCACCCCACAGCCAAGTGGTCCGTGCAGGTGGGTTTGGGACGGTGGTTGGCTAAAGGGGAACGTCTGTGTGACTACTTAACTAATAACTAATATCCTCGGATTAGTGACGGGGAGAAGGCACCCATTTTTCCGGCAGTGCAGTCAAGACGAGCAGTTAGTCTTTCTTTCAAGCCCATGCTATAGCACGCATCGTTAGGAATTTAATAATATTTACTTCCGCTCCATGGGTGGAAAAAGCGAGTGTGTGATTCTCCGGGGTCCAACATTTTTTACTCCAACCACCAGAGCTCTGCCCGGGCCGTGCGGCCGTACCTAGGTGTGCTAGGCTTCAAGGTCAGCGCTGGCCTGCATATTGCAATCAACGATTCCACCTGATTAGGCTCGGAATGCACCTATACGAGAACCAATCAGACCTGGTCACAGCAGTGCAAAATGGATAGATTAATATTCTCCTGGAAAACGGAACGGCTCCGGGGGTCGTAATGTACTGCCCGATGATGATGCAGTGTTGCTGCCCGGGTGCGTTTAATATCATTCATGGAAGCAGGAATTTTTAATTTGTCGCAAGGACACGTATCGGAAGGATTATAACACACAAAATATGAGAAACTTTATCTTCACATTCAACTGTAATCCCCGCCCCATTTGTGGGCTGTTCCGGCCGCTGAGACAACTCAGGAAAGATGCATCTATCCCGAAATGCGTCTGCCGGGAGCTATTAGTGAGGGAGTAAAAATAGCCCGGGCCCCGTCCGGCCGGGACTGTCACCGCTGCTACCGTCTGCCCATCCGGTCAGGGAACCTGCCCTGCAATGGTAGTGCGCAAATTAAAGGAGATATTTCTTGGATTTGCCGACAACAGGCCAGATATGGTTTGCCGACAACATGTAAGACAACATTCCAATCATAGTCCGATGCGCTGCACTTGCTGCCGTCTTCCTTCGCTCTCATCAAAGTGAACCTGCCCGCTCTCGCAAACAAGGGGCCACTCGGGAACTAATTAAATCATCCGGAGTATAACCAATCCATCAAGGCAGGAGCCAGCGTGGCATTAGCCAGATCATCCCAGATTTCAAGGTTACGGACAGCCGGGATCTTGGCCGCGCTTGGCTTGCCTTCAAAGCCGACTGGCCGGTCGATCGATGGCCGGGGTTCTTCCCCGTTCAAGTTCTCCAGCCTCCCCGCTGGTACCGTGTACTGCCATCCAGTGCTTTCAATTTCTTATCTTACGCTGTAACCAACCACAGTGGGCAGTAAAAAGTGAAGACGAAAAAAAAACACAACTATTCCAAACTGTGTTATCGTGGCTCCGATGGAAGGAATTTAAGTGATTGAAAATAAGGATACGGGCTAGCCCGGGCCATCGGAATCGGAGGATTCGAATTGATTCACCGACTGCGCCACCGCCTACCAGGTCGGTTTACGGTGGAGAAAAAGGGGCAGAAAAAAAAGAGGGAGAGAGAAACGAACCGGGTGAAGTACAAGACGAGGGCGCTGAAAAGCTGTGCTGGCGGTGGCCAGTGGCACAGGGGCGCACCGAGCGCTAGACATGGGTACTTTTTAAAATATGTATTACAACCACTTTATATCATTCCATCTCTTGACTCCGGGGCTCGAAGTCGCAGCTGCAGCGCTTGTTGCCGTTCGCCGGGCGGAGTAATCTGGGCGCAACCGCCGATGATGCGGTGCTGGCGGCGGGCCCGACCAACCGAACGCAATCGACCCGCCTCGCTCAACAAGCTGCTGCCCGGCTACGGCGCATTCCGATGGTGCTATGTCTAATGCAGGCCGTGAAACACCGGACCCGCAATCAATGGCAACGGAGCCGGGGGAGGGGCGGGCCAGTTTACGGGATTAAAACTAACCGGAAAACCACGGAAAACTCCTAGCCGATCGAATGACGGGAGGCAACAGATAAGGTTCCCGAGGCCGCCTTGCAACACGGCATACACCGTCACGTATGCACGAACGTCGATGCACGGACCACCGTTGCCCGGCAAGTAATCGTACATGCTTGACGGACGAGGGCTTCCGGTCCCGGTGGGCCTCCGTTCTGTTTGCGGCCCGGTGCAGCGGTTCCGTACCGTTCGTTTGCGTAAGTGCACCCACTCGATGCGCTGGGGCTCCGCTCGAGCAGGCGGATGCTCGAAAACCAACAATCAAAATCAAGGAGATAAACAAGCGGTGCGCGAGTGGACTTTTTGTAACTTCAAACAGACGAGTTACCGCCCCGTTTTGGATGTAAAAATCCTTTCTTCGGGCGTGCTGAAGAAATGTTACGTCAATCACGATTGAGCGGAACTGCTTAGGTAAGCATGCCAGCATCCTTTTTTTATTGCATTGGCTGCCTTATTTTACGGTCAGAAACGTAACCAAATCAAAGCCACTGTTGTTGAATCGCTTCCGGGGAGTTAATTTTAATCCTTGGAAGAAGAAACGCGGCGCGGATGGGGTCTGTGCTTCCCAGTTGCAAAGGATCCGTAATCCGGACGAATGTTTCTCAGCTTCTCCCTCTCTCTCTCTCCTTGCTACAAGTGCCTGTTCGTCCAGCATGTTGCATCATTAGCGCCAAGCGTTCGAATAATATTTTAATCCCAATTAATAAAAACAAATCGAGAAGCCTAGCTGCCAACTTTTCAAACACAGTTTTCAAACGGAAGTCACGCAGCATCCACCTACCTACCTGTAGCACAAAGCCGATAACGATAGGAGGGCCTGATGAAATAATAGCTCAATACCGTCCATCGATAGAATGCTTATGACAAATAGTGCTGGCACAGCGAACGGACTGGAACGTGGCGAACCACCGGCGGGATAAAAAATCTAAACGGCCGTTTGTTGAAGCCGCAGCTCCACGGACGACTTCGGACTACAAATTACTCACCACGGACAACGCTCCGCCGATAGATAATTTGGTTCCATTCACGCGAGCGAAACTAATTCCGTGTCCGGAAGCGTACGGGACCTTCCTTCTTTCCCGACCCCACAAATTGCGCCTCGAACACTCACTCGCACGCCCTGCCCTGTGTGGCAATCGGACTAGTCGTCGTCAGTGGATCGCCGGCTGCCGTACGTTCCGCAAAGTTTCGGCGCGCTGCGGAAAAACACGGCCACACACACGAGTGGGCCACATTCCGGTTTGACACGTTGTTAAACGGCGAGTGTAAAAACGCGTGAAGTCATGAAAAAAATGGTTATGGTGTCGCCTCAGCGCACGTCTCGGTCCCGGTGACGCTCTCGACCGAGTCCCTATCAGGCAGGAAGGCAGAAATAGTGGGGTGGGGGTGGGGAAAAAAAAAGGTAAACTGCAAATGAAACTACCACAATTGCAACCGGAAACGGTCACTTTTTGCGTGGTCCATTGCGGCCGGTCCTTACGACGATGCGCGACAAAAGGTTTGGCTCTTCCACTTTGTAGCAGTTTCGGTTTTTTCTTCTTCTTTTTTCTGAAGCACGGAACTGACATGGGAACCGGAAACAATCAACTTTAAACCTGACACACGATAATGGCCCTTTCAATTGTGCTCCACGCTCGTTCCAGCGAGTTAAGCGAGCGAACAACTGGACCCAACCTCCGACGGCGAAGAGGACGCCTCGCGAGCAGCCCGCGCAAAACGCTGGCTGGCCGGTCGTGTTCGGGAAGTTTTTCCGGGCGTGAGCGCTTTGTGTGCACAAGAGCAGAGCGCTGCCCTTTTTGGGCAAGAAATAAATCAGCGTGTTTTTCCTTGCTGTAAATAAAATTTGTTGTAAAGCGCACTGGCAGTATTTCCCACCGGACGCATTGGAATCAACTTTTATCGTCCTTCTTTTTTCCTTTTTTTTTGTATGACATCAACAGCGAACCAACCCACCCATCAACCCACCCATAGACACATACACACACACTTCTTGGCGCATCAGCAGAATGTAGCACTTGTTGCTTCAGCGAACAAAACGCCACTCGCCGACGGCCAACTCGGACACTCTTGGCTACCAAATCAAAGTTCTCTCGAGAAAGTGAAATTGTTTTTCGCAAATCGTTAAACACCGCACACCCTTGCCTCCCACCCCTTTGTAACGCGGCGGAAATCGCACGCTCGCGCGAGCCCCCATTTTCAGTGGCCATAAATATGGAATTTGTAAATTAAATATCCTCCAACTGAAAACGGGCGGCCCACGGTGGTACGCCCGTCGTTCTGCTCGGCGAGGGTTAGTGGTGGTAGAGGCAACCCTGGCTAGCGCTCCGGTTCTGCCACTACTAACCCTTGACGAACCACGCAAAATATAGCAAACTTTCTTCCGGCGAACGAAGAGCCGGCTTCGGCCAAGCTGCGCGGGGCCTGCTTACGGGCTTTTCGGCCCTTTCGGAGCTCCGCTTTGGCGCGACTGCTCAGTCGGTCCCACCGGGGGGTGAAGGGTGTGTTGGTTTAATTTATTCTTCCTCCGTGGGCAGTTAGCCGTGGAGGACAAAGGAAAACAACCCCGGGCCCGGGCAAAGCAAGCAACGCGAAGGAAGCAACAAAGGCTGTGAGGCAGCCAAAAAACTGAAATACGCCACGTTTCGCAGCTAAACTATCGCCGGTTGGATTCCTATGGGATGGACAACTGCACCCAACGAAGCGCACGCGGAAAACGAACACCCATCAACCCAAAAAACCCATCAACCGAACTGATGCACTCGAACTGCTCGACGGTGAGCCGCTCGGAAGTTGCGGCTCGCACTGTGCAGCGCGAAAAGGTGCGCGACCCTCGTCAAAGGTCCGGGGCGAGATGGAAAAAAGGGGCCCACACAACGGTTGCGCCATCGTCCTGGGCTGGATGGCTGTTGATAATAGTGAGGTATTTGTTTTATTCGGTCCATTTTTCTCATGTTTTCTTTTTTATTTTAGTGTTCGCCCCCCCGTTCACCACCGTCTGCGAAGTCCTGCTGCTCCATATATAGTGCATGGGAAGAGCAGGGTCCTTTTTTTTCCTCTCCCGTCCGGCCGCTGTCTGGCCGCTCGCAGCGGATGAACCCCTGCCCGGCCGCAGCCCGGATGTTCCGGCTATGCTAATAATAATGACAGTAATAACGGTAATAATGTTGATGATAGCTGTCATCAGTTGTAATGGAGGAGGCGTTGCGCGACCGGAACCCATCGCGGAGAATTATGGTCTCGTTTAATCTTGGTACGATTTTGGGACGCCTGCTTTGGAAAAGAGTGAGAAGAGGAAGGGGGCATGCACAGGTGAACGAGTTGCCCACCTCGCTCCCACACGCGTATGAATAAGATTTGTTTCGTTTTCTATTGGATATTTATCTCAACACACCCGCAAACTAAGCGATATGAAAGCACGCACCCTTCGACGGCTTGAAAAGAAGTCCGCTGCGAAGGTGACAGTGGGAACGGTATGACAAAACTGTCGAGAAAGTATCTATTACACGCAACATTTACACGTGCAACACATACACACAGATCGGGTCCACCTATTCACTGGTCAGATATGACAGCAAAGAAAACGCAAACAAAATTCCGGCCGTCCACCCGACTGGGGAAGGGAACGGGAAATCTCTTCAACTTTGTTTTTTTTTCATCTTTTCATAAACGTTCTTTTTTCGCACAAACAAGTGAAAACACAATCCATTTCATTTTCCACCGGCAAGGTGTGGCAAGGTTGGGAAAATTATCCACCCCTCCCCCCTGGGCGTAGGAAAAAATTTCCCGCCACCGTATTTGCGGGTTTATATTTTTGATTTGTTTTCTTTTGGGAAAAAAATGGAAAACATTCGGCAAAGACTTCGGAGGGAAACTGCTAAGCCTTGCCAGGGGAAAGAATGAAACAAAAACAAGACGTAGCAAGGGAGAGGATGGAAAGGGGGACGGGGTGCCAAAGGAGGTCGATGTAGATGCTGGGAAAAAAAACTTGCCGAAAGGGGTAGGAGTTTTGGATGGCATGTGGTGGCTTAGCCCGAACCTTTCCGGGCAAAGTACCGAAGGATTTAAAAAGGACAGCATCCAAGGAAACCAGCCCGGAAAAAAGCCACACGGACGCGGTACGCTGGTACGGTGCGAGTCGTGCTGGTACCTAAAAAAGGTCAAAGGTTGCGATGTTGCCTATCCCGTTTCCGGGCGGCTACTGCTGCCGCTACTGCTTGGGAAAACATGGCCGTCCTCAAAAATAGGTCCACCCACGGAAGGTTGGGCGGGTTGAGGGGGCGAGCTCCCGTCACTATCAGGGAGTCATCGCATATTAACCCACAATTACGTTCACGTTTATGATGTGCCACGGGTCAAACGTAGCGGCTCGGTCGCGATCCTACATCCCGGTGCCGGATCGTTCTCCTTGGCAGCATTCCCCGTGTGCGTCCACGCGTGTCGTTGCGTTTTTTTGCTGCTGTTGTTGCTTTTTTGGCTGTGCTCTCCACGACCGAAGCAAGGACGACACCGACGACGCAGGGACAACAACACGTAGGGAGAAACATGCCCATCACGGTGTTTTATTTTCGACTCTGAATCGAATCCCCTTTTCGTTGGGGGGTGCGGTACATGGGAAAACGCGCGCACGTCGGGTGGGGTAGGAAACGCAAGCAGCGGGAAAGATATTTGTTCTTATCAAGCCCCCAACCAACCTCCCGTTCGTTCCACCAGCGAGCATGTAAACGGTGCAGCCGTCAAAAGGATATTTCAAAAGTGATTTCAAAGGATATGGCTCCATTCGGGTTGCCCACAGTCTAGGTGTCTATATTACGCGTGTGCGTGTGCGTAAAGGAAAGCCGACCCACCCCCTGTCGAAGGGCGGCGTAAATTTACAAAAAAATGTAAATGAGGTTCCTCACGGGCCCGCCGGAGAAGAATCTCTTCGCTTGCGGAATCGTTGCGGGATAGCAAGAAAAACAGGGCCAGAGGTCGCCTCGTCGGTTGGGGCCTGGCGGTATTTTTCTGCTTTCACCACCGGGAGCGATAAAAATCTGGCGGCGAAATAGAACGGAAGGCGAAACCAACACTGCTCCCAACAATAAGTGAGCTATACGGTCGCTCGGAGAAGTGGAATTAAATTTCTGTTTTCATTTTATGTATCGTGGAGGATTTTTCCATTAGCACCACAAAACGCCACCCCCTGGAAATAATCGTGGCGGGAAAAACAGGACAACACACAAACGGCACGCCTACCCTGCCCTTCCCCGCATCCGTTACCCCGCGTTCGGCGACACATGCCGAAATCTATTTTCTCACCCTCCCTTCACACCATTCCCCCCACCCCTTCGTCTAGCGAGCAGAAATGTAAGATAGGTGGAGATTTATGCGGTGTACTTAATGTTTATGTATCCATTTAATTCTATTCGCCCGTAAACTCCGCCGACAGCCGTTTCCCGATTCGCCTTCCAGCCACACCCTACCGCACACCGCCGACCGGCGCGCTGTGCTAACAAAACAAACAGAGTGAAAAAAAATCCGGAAAACACCAACATCCCAACAGAACCGAAAAAGATACCCGCCCATTGTCGTCGGGCCTCGGTGCAGTTGTGAGAAGCGGGTTACATCCTTTCCGTCCGCTTCGTTTCGGTTCCCGCCCCAACCCGCCGCCGTTGGCGAACGGTACCCTCCCGAAAGCCCGCCGCCTTCGCTGCGTCCAGGGTTCGCCTCTGATGACTGGGAAACGGAGAAAAATGGAAACGACCGAAAGTACGAGCCTTAAGATAACCTACCCACGATGCTGCCGAAGCAGTGGGGTGTTTGGGCCCAGCAAATGAGAATGGAACGAGAAACAGAAATATCATTTCTCTCCCGTTACGATTGCAGACAAGCGCACATATGAGGCAAACCGAGCGAAGCAGCCGGCTCAGCAAGGATCAAGGGGGATGGTTTGCGCTGGTAGTAGATTGAATATTTTTGGTTTCGAAGCCGGTCTGCCGGACCTGCCCCTAGCCCCGGTGGCGCGAGGGGAAGGGGTGGGTGGGCTGGCACGATGTGGTCTGTGTTTTACTTTATTTATTTTTTGTCGTTACACCGAACTGCCCCCTTCGGACTGGTCCGGGAAGGACGAGCGAAGAAAAAGCGTTATGGGATGTGGGCTGTGGTTCAAGGAAGGTCTTGGAAGACGCGGTCCTAGGGAGGGGGTGGAAAAAATCGGGTGGTCACTTAAGTGGAATTGGCGTGCGACCATTACGGAACACGCAACAACAACATGCAGAAAAAAAAACAAAAATTCCGGTGACGGAGGATAGATAGTAGCACCCACAACCCCACCGAACAACCCCCGCCCAGCCCCACCCACAATTGTTACGAGTTGCCATCTTTCCATAGTTTTTATTCGTCGTTATTTGTACGCCCGATGGGAACTCCTGTTTTCGCAGCGGATGGCTCGATTTGTGCTACGAGGTAATGTTTGCTATTCCCAGTTCTTCGCACGAGTGAAGCCAGGGCCGGGTTGAGCCTTAGATAGCGACGTGTCTCGACGCCCACCCGCCACCCACCCATCCACGAGCAAGTAAGACCTGATGATCGAAGATATGACATTACGGCGGTGTCCTGGGGAAAACGGTCGGACATGGAAAAGGAAACGGGAGGCGTTGAAAGGGGGAGTTTGCTGCCGGACAACCGTAAATTAATCAGGGATTAGAGGGTCACATAAGATGATACCGCGGCTTGGGCTGCCTCATCCGGCCCAGCCTTCGCTGCAGTTCCGCCACGGACCATGGCGGGAGCAATATTGGGGGCGAACTGTACTGCATTCGTCATCGGGCAAACACGGCCAATCGTTCCGACGGTTTTGCCTGAACGTTTCCCCACCCTCCAGCGTTGTAACGGCAATGAAAAACAAAACAATTCGCCACTGCGCCCCCCGCGCAAATCAACCCTCCGTTCCGGTGTAACCGTAAGCGCACAAGCTGTTCGGTAAACAGGAGTAAAAATCAAAGGACACATTTAGCGAACCCCCAAACAGCATCATCATAAATCATGCACTAAGCGGCGCGATGTGGCACGGCCTCCGTCTCGTGCCCTTTAAAGCCGCAGCAAGCCGGCAAGGGCTGAAATGCGCGGCGTTCGCGAAGGAAAACAAAATCAACGTGGAAACAGCGATTCGGAGTATTCCGAGAAATTCAAATGAAATCATGTTTTACATTTGGGTTTGCGTTCGAGCGCGATCGAGTTCCACCTTTGCGAATAACTAATACATGCAAACCGGCCCATCCATTTCGTGGCCTCAACAGTGGTCGCGTGTGTTGACGAACCCGTGTGTTGGAATTCCTTATGTTAAGTGCTCCTCGGTTTGCTTCCCCCACTACTCTTACTCCATCTCTCCTGTCGTGCCTACCGAACAGTGATTGGTACTAATGGAACGTGCCAGATGTCATCCTTCCATCATCGATCTCTTGATGGAACAGAAGACAGGGTCTCTGTTCTTCGGCTCCACGCCCGGCAAGACATCCAGGTTTCCTTTCGGAAACGCGGGTATGAAGGAGGAAAAGAGCGCGAAAGAGTCCCGAGACACAACTCGTCGATTGCGAAGCTGCCGTAATCGAAATCCATCGAATCGAAATAATTTAAATTCATTTACTGCATCGGCAAAACATCAACACCGAGGACCTTCCCCTCGGCGCGGCTGTGGGCCGATCGGAATTGAACAGTTTTTTTTCATTGCCTCTGCAGTCCATTTCTTTTCTCTTGTTGACTCGTTGGTTTTCCCGTTCACCTTCCGTGTGTCCCTGCTGGGGCCGAAGGAGGTGGAAGAACAACAAAACGAATTATTTAAACTAAGATAAATTGAGAAACGAATGCAAGTGAGACCGAGACTGGGTTGCCTGGGTTGTGAACGAAAGGAGAAGGCTGTTCAGGGTGTGAACGGTGTGGGTGAAGCAAGTAGGGAGGGGCGAAGGCGAAAAGCGATCAACATTGTGCGACTTTAATGATGACAAACGCTGCTTTTCCATGTACCGGCACCATCACCATCCGCAGGACACCATCCA
>JAOEFI010015693.1:0-11263 GCA_034621735.1 Anopheles plumbeus | reverse complement strand
CCCTCTTCCCACTGCTCTTGGCCGCTGGCTATTGGCTTTCCGTTTTTTGTTTTCGTTTCTTTCTTTCTTTCTTTTTTTGTTTTGTGGTGGAACAATTTCTGGATGACTTCATATATATTATTCACCCCGCTGCATTCCCTATTGAGTGTGGAAAAGTCTGTACGGTGAAAAGGTGACATTTGTAACAAAAACAGCTACGCCCAGCATATGAAGCCGCAGCCTGCAAAGAAGCCCAAGGGTCGGATTGGGGGGCCGGATGGACGCATCGAACACGGTTTGATGCTGCGACTCGAACGCTCGAATGTTCGGAAAATTTGTCGAAGCGAATAAATTAAAGCGCCCGGACCGAGAGCGGAAAATCGCAGGCGGCAGATAAATCGGTTGCTTCCCTTGGGGCACCCTTCGAGGGTAGAGGGGGTTGTTGGGAGGTACTGCGAAGCATCGAAAAAAGTGAGGCTCATTTCAGTGGACTTCGGTCAAGAAATTGGCTATTTTCCATCGGTTTGTACAACTTCAACGAAAAGTCTGGCTTTCCAGTTAAGTACATGTTTTCGATTCCATCGCAGGGAGTCTTCCATTATCCGTGAGAGATCTCCTGCCCAGTGACCTAACGCGATGTGTTTGTTTTCCGAACCGCGCCAGCGCCCCATTCATTTCCGCACCGGAAATCAGTAAAGGCGGGAAGCAAATTGGTCTGGTGTGAAAAACAACCAAAAAAAAATGTACATTGCATGTGAGTGTGTGGGGTGGGTTTTCCCGAAAAGTCATAGGATGGACGGGACGGCACGTGAAAAAAAAGAAGCATATCAATTTAACGCCCCTGCTGGCCGGTTCAAGAAAAAACCTTCCCTTTTCCCGCGGCGCAACGAAGTGCGGCCACTTCCGCTTGATTTTCTTTCTTTCTCCACTCCACGCTTCCATTTTCGTGGCCGGTCGACGGAAAAACTGAACGGGCGGCTGCCGGGAAAAATACCCGTTTTCCCGATAGCCCGAACCTTGGTGGGGGGTGGACCTGCCAGTGGACGAGCGGACAGATAAGCGAGCAATTTGCCGCGAAGCAGACGCTTTGTGCCGAAAGCGACAGGGCGTGGGAGGGGTCGGGTTGGTGCTGGAGGTCGGGTTACGCACACGAGGGGGGTTGCGGGGTTGAATATAAATTTTTGCTCATAACAAAAATTATTCCAGTTGAAGAATTAAATACTTTTAAATTCGCGTGAACCAATTTACAATCGGTGGCCGGTGGGAAGTTTTTATTCCACCCTCCTGGCCTTGCACACACACACACACACACACACACACACACACACACACACACACATGCAAATACACACCGGCATACGTACAGACAAAGCAAAACTCCGGGGAATTCGATTGAACGTTTGCAATTGGAATGAAAGCGACCGAACGAGGGAAAATCAACATTTCTAAAAAAAATATTATAGTTTTCAGCAGAAAATGACAGAAAGTTAATAAAGCTAGCGTTTCCCGCGTTTCCCGGAATTTTTTTATTGTATTTCTCTCATTGCTATCGCGGTCGTTTTATCCCCCTTTATCTGAAACTGTGAGCACTGATTTTGATTAGCAATGCTTTTACAATTTTCCACGGAAATCAATAACAATATGTGTAACATTTTAATTGAAAGTGGCGATAAATATAATTCCGGTGTGTAATTTAAATTTCACCATCAAAAGCATCCAGACCATGGGGTGGGCTGATGGTGGAAAACTGTTCGCGATTGATGTTCACCTCCGGCGCGCAGTGATGCCGATGCCGGTAAAGCGTGGAAAACCCCCGATCAAAAGCCACCACCAGCCGCCGTCAGCGCTCAACGAACGATTGCGAATGGACGATCGGGAGATCGCGCACAGTTTTCTTTTCGGACAGCGGATCCACAAACAAAAATACAGTTGGAAAAACGATAGCCTGGGAACTCTTGAGCGTCCGGAAAGATCTTGTTTCGGTTCGGGGAGGTCGGTGGGGCAATCGGGAAAGCTAAAAAACGGCAGGAAAAAATAAGTGGAAGCCATCTTCCGACGTGCGCTGGTTTTTCCACCGCCTCCACAGATGGCTGTACTGTCCTACTATTACTATCCCCTACATCACCCCTTATCCTTACCACAAGTTATCCTTCCAATCTTTCCCCCTCTCCCCCGGTTCAATGAATGTTCCTGCTGTGGGAGGGAAACATGTAAATTCAATTACAGGCCGAACCCGAAACCATCCATCCTTAATTTCTTTCGCTGCCCCTTTCCTTTCGGCACCCTAATTTTCCCCTTCTAGTCTCACCGGAGCGCGAGGCGTGAGGAAGACGGTGGCACCCGAGTGCAGTACACGCCGTGGCGTGCGTGCTCATTTTCTCGTACGCCCGATCCTGGTGGTACGGCCCGGGAAATGCTCGGACAGGCATAGTTGTCTGCCTGGAAGCTTTTAGTTTGTTTAGCAAACCGGTTCCATATCTCCAAACGGAAAACCATCCGCCCTTCTACCCGCAAAACACACAACCAAACGCGTACATACGGCGGTACCGATTTACATAACAAATGAACAAATCTTTCCGAAATCCTGTCCCTCCCTCCCTCTTTCTCTATCTCTCTCCGCCTCGGATCTCGCTGACGGATCACCGGAGCGCTTTTCCGAAGGATCTCCCCCTGTAGTTTGCGCCTCATTTTGCAGCGGTTTCGCGTTGTATGTGTGCCCGTCCGCTCCCGCCTCTCCTCCCCGCCTCCCCTTCATCCTACCAGGGGTAAGATAGTTAGATGGCACCGGCTTCGAAAGAGGGAAGTGGAGGCAGATTAATTAAAATTTTATTAGACATTTCCGAATGTCGCAAAACTTTATTCGCCCCGCACGTGACCTGTCAAGGAAAGAGGAGGTGACAGAGAGAGAGAGAGAGAGAGAGAGATAGAATTAGAAATAGAAAGAGAAAGAGAAAGAGAGATAGGGTGAAGGAAGAGGAACATACACCGGGCAGGCGGTGCAAGGTGTGTGTGTGATTAGACACACAGTTAGTATGGCACCAGACCAGAGTCATCGATGGCGGGGGGTTTTTGTTGTAAATAGGTTTCCCACATTTTATTTCCCGTTTCCATTTTTATATCTGAATTGTATTCGTAATTTCCGCACCAACCGCACAAGTGTAAACCTAAAACAAAACCCCAAAACGACCCATCACTGAAAGCTGCTACCCTGACGCTGCCCGACGTTGGGCTTAAGCTCTCTCTTTTTCTCTCCCTCTCTCTCTAATCCCGGGGCCAAATCCTAACCATATCCTCTACATTATCCGAAATCGTCCGCAATTTCCCGTCCAATCCCGACGGATGAGGTTCCCGAGTGTCCGCTCCAGCATGGCGGTCCCTGTTGGTCGGAAAAACCCCCGCGATTCGAAGTTGTCAAGGCCAGACGCGTCGGTATGCCGTCCGTTCCGTTCACGCGACACCTGCTTCTTCGGAATGAAAATCCTTCCGACGAAGTTTACGTTACATCAGCTCGCTAACTTCGCATGTAAGCGCAAGCAGTTGGGGTTTCGTCTCAAGGCTTGTCAACTGTATCAGGACCCCGTCCGTCCATGAAGGCCTGAAATATATACAATGCCATCATCACAATCATCATCATCAGCATCGCCGTTGCGCTCGTTATCGTTCCATGCGCCCACGGTCAGCCGGCGGGATCTAGTGGTCGAGTGTGGATGTATGGCGTCTTCTTGTGACATCCCCGTCGACTCCTCTTCCCGCAGCTCCTAGCTAGGCCGGCGCCTTTGGACCACCGGACCGAAAGCCGATCCGACTCGCCGGTAGGTAGGAACGGACACGGACAGTTCATACGGCAACACACGGCACACGGTGCATCGGGTCCTATCCATCCCAAGATCCTGTGGAACGTGTAAACTGACGCTTTTCGAATACCTAACTGCCGTTTGTGAAGTCGCAGTAGTCTGGTGTAGGGCTGCCGACAGATACGCAATCGAATGGTTTCATCTGACCAATCCGGGCACTGTACCTTGTGCATGTTTGTGATGCATGCTCGAATGTGTGCTGCCCGGGATTACACGTTGCTGGGGAGTCCTTCCGGACATATAGCAGAGCCAGTGGGAAGATATATTTTGGAAGCTTCTGCAACCCCCTTGGTCCGAGGATTGTTTCTTTCCGAAAACATATGAAACCTGAACGAAAACGCCAGCGATTGGTCGACGATAATGTGCACCTCATCGGGGGTGGCATTGGGCGCTCAACCGGGAAATGTTCTTTCCAGTTCCAACGTTCCAACGGATTGTATCGGTTCGAGTGACGAAATGATCACACGGCCTGCAAGGCACGCGCCCTGGTAACCGTATACTTATGCCACCCGGCACCTCATCAATCTCTCTCGGAACGGAGTGGAAAGGGAAAGTTTTCCACTCCACTCTGTCTCTCGCTATCGATCGCCTTAACGCCGTTTGACTTTCACCCTTGTGGTGGTGGAAGGGACCAGCGGGGGCGTCTAGCGGAGGACATTTGCATAAATATTTTACATTCATGGGTGTGCAGCTAGGGCCCCCGGGTGGGAAGGCGCACGCAAAACAAATAAACACGCAGGACAACCGTTTGGTAGAGCACCGGGGTCCGGCACGTGAAGGTTTTTCCGGCCGAAAGAATTAACAGTCAATGCGTTGCCGGCGTCAGATGACCCGGGTACGGGTGCGCGTTGGCGGAACGTAGCGGAGTGGTGGAGGAAGGAGGGTGGTGGGGGGGGGGGGGGCTTTGAAGGGCGGTAAAGTAGACGAGCGCTTTATTGCCCCGGTCGGAACAAATTTTCGCCAGCCCCTCTTTTCCACTTCACGCACCATACCGTGGGCGGAGGGATGGGCGAACGGGGGTTGGTTGGTGGGTGGGTGGGTGGTTGGATGGAGGGGTTGAGTGTTTTAGTTATGGGCCGGCAGCGCGAGAAGGAGGAAGGAATTTGTGGGTGATCCACGACGACCGTCAAACATTCTTTTATCCATTTTTAGACTCCAGGATCAACGGTAGCCACCCTCCGTCCTCCACCCCTCCCCCGGGGAAACCCCGGCCCCTTCCCGTTCCGACAGGGTGCTCCAGAGATTCCAGCCAGAATGAATGGCAGAAGGGAAACCAAACAAAAAAAACCCCGAGCCGAAAGGCGAATAAAAAGCTCCGGTAGATATGTCCTCGTTTTTTTTATGGCACGCAAATGTGTATGCGTGTCCTGTACGCAGGGTTTCGACACATCCTGCCGAAAAGACGAAACGAGACGAAACAAGACGATAGGAGACGAGACAAGGCGGGGGAGGGGAAAAACCCACCACTACGGTTACGGTCGGCGGATGCAGGGATGCTTATTCTTCGTTCTCGCTCCGTCGCCCTCTCGGGTAGTCTTCCCACCCACCCGGCCTTCCCACACTGACTTTGACCCTAAGAAAAGGGCCAAAAGATGGGACACAAGCTGAATGAAATGAACAACAGCGTGGAGAAAGAAAGGGACAAAAACAGAGAATCAGAAAACGCGCAAACGGTAGACGCGGGATTTGCACGAGAAGGTGAAACGAAACGCCATACCCTGTGGGTGGAGGTGGAGGGAAGGTGGCGAGGGGGAGTGCGAGGGTAGCTGGCCTGCGAAGGATGCGAAATCCGGCGCGGGAAAAGGGAATGTGAGGCGATTTGCATCGCCCTAAATTCCGCTACGCTTGGCTGGCCGTCCCGAAGATCAACCGGAAATATTTACAAAAACCTTCCCGTGCTCGACTGCCGCCGTTTTTTCTTCTTCTTCTTCTTCTCTTCCCCGCCCTTTCTGCTTTCTATTGTGTCCCACCCCCTTCCTCGGGTAGCGAATAGTAAACTTTCCCCGCTCGCCGGTTTTTTTTTCACAAATTTGTGCAACGAAGAAATGGAAGAAAAGAATTAGCTTGCGTAACAAAAGCCAGCCAGCGCCAGGCCCATCTCGACCCTTACCACTGAAGGGTTCCCTTTCCGGGAGCCGAGCAACAGTTCCGATTCCGGCCGCTGTGGTCTGCGGGCGGGAGAAAATGATTGGCTTTATTGGCCGATGCCGATAGTTTTCCGCCACGGTCCGCCGGGTTTTGCTAACCCTTGAAGCGCAGGCATGTGCGTGTGTGTGTTGCCACCGGTGGAAGGAACCGCAAGATTGAGGCAATTGATTCTCACTCCACCGGGCACGGATTAATTTAGTTTAAATAACAAAACATTCGGCAACGTTTCGGAACTACAGTGTGTCAGTGTTAGTGTGAGATGGAAACCTTTTTTATTAGTCAAACAGGTTGAGGAATTGGTAGTGATGGTTCAACGCCACGGAAACCAGGGCAGCATGCATCCGAAGGGACTCATTTGTTCGCATTTTCAACTGCAAACATTTTGGGGGTTTTTTTTTTCTTTCGCCCAGCCACCAACCACCACCAATGGACAGTCAAGGGTTCGAAGGGCGGTACTCGATAGAGTATACACCTACGAGCGGGACATTCGACGGAGCCGGACCGGCGTTTCCGCCCGCAAAACAAATAGTTCGTGCCGCCATTGTTGCATTTGCGGGGACATCCCCGTGCGGCGGGAAATGTAATCGAAGGAGGGGAGCGGGTATGGTTTTCCCAGCCGTGCGAGCGGAAATGTTTCATTATCCTTCGGCTCCCCACTGGGCGGTGGGAGCGTACCACCAGCAAGAAAACGTGTGTGTGTTGGTGTATATGTGTGTGTGTGTGCCTTATGATGTGACGGAATTTTAAAAAAAACCATAGCGATGTCGATGGGAAGCCAAATCGAGCGCGATAGAAATCAGCACCGACTTGTGTAATGATTTTCCAACCAAGCTTTCCTCGCGTCCTCGTGCCGTCGGACGATGGTGGACGATAAAAGCTTCCTTCCTCGCTTCCCTCCACCGGTCGATCGCTTTCCCGACTCCCTGCCCGAACTATGATGGGTGGCGTTGGGGGGATTACTTTGATTGACCGCCAGGAATGCGACGGCTAACCGCCAGGCACGGGGTGGCTTTTCTCGGTGACTGCTTTTATGATTGTGCGTGTGTGTGTGTGTGTGTGCGCAGTACCCTTGCCGGCACGCTCGGTGTCCCATAAACACGTCGCCGCGTGCCATCTCATCCCCCCCTCCCCCTCTCACCCACAACGTTCCGTCCGTCACAAATTATGTTGTTTATGATGCGAAAATGGTTACGCTCCTGCCAGGATCATGTTTCGGCCGGGTGTTGGTCACGCGATCCCCTGTGCCACCATTAAATCCCACCCTACCCGCCCCCTTCGGCCGTCAAACGCAACAACAACAACAGCAACACAGCAACAGTGACAGCGGCGAGGCAAGGAGGTGTGCGGTCGCGTGCAAGACACTCATATTTCTCGCCGTGGAAAATCACGCAAACACACGGCGCAAGAGACGCGTAGATTTTTTTCTTCTCCGCGATTAAAGGCTTGCCAAGGCCGCAAAGCTTTAGGGCGACGTTCCGAGCGCGACGCGTTCGGTTTCACAACGCGCGAAAGGTGATAAACTTTCCCAATGAAAGGAACAGCGGAAAAACGAAATACATGCCCGAATGAAAACCGGCGGCCGGTGGATCGACAAAACTTTACCAAGTTCGGTTAGTTTGTTCCTAACTCCGGGTTTATTTATATACAGGCATGTTTTCGCCCCCGGCCGCTTTCAAGCCATTCCAGCGCCTTCCTCTGCGCCAGTTTGTAGGCTTCACGGCAGCACTAATCGTTCTTCCAATCGAATTTCCCACCACCACGCAGATACGGGGCCATTATATATCCAGTTATGTTAAACCCGCCGCCCGCCGGGAGCCCACTTCAGCCAAAGGTTCCATTGCCTCGGGGCAATTTTGGATTACCTATCGCCCACCCTCCGGTCCCACCGGCCACTGCCCCCCCGGGCGATGTTTCAGCGATCGCTGATTAGATCGCATCAGCAACGGATGACAAGCGCGGCTGACGCGAAAGATGATAACGTCGCACCAGCCCCGGGACCGGAGTAGCGATAATATTTATGAGTCGCTCACTTTGTCGCCCGGAAAAACCGACAGGTCCCAGTTCCCTGTCGAGCCTGGATCCCCTTTGCCTGTGAAGGATAACACGCTTTCCCCTCCCTCGACTCCATCCACCGTCCCGCCCATTTTCCCAGCGAGCGAGTCGAGTCGCGAGTCAGTACCGCTTGTAATCATCGTCCACCCGGTCTCCGCCACCGCCCCGGACGCCACCCACCACCCTGCAGTCTGCAGATTACGCGTAACAATTTAACGGTGTTTCGAAATTGGTTTATATCGGGGCTGTTAGGCAGCGGCGGAGAGCCCACACCGGAGTGGGTTTTTCCGTTCACCGAGGTCTCCCCGAAGTGCCGACAAGCTTTTACCACGAGGATTAACAAAATTCATGGTTAAGAGATTGGTGGAACAAAACATTAGAGATTGTAGAACAAGTGCTAAGGAATGTACCGGGCCCCGTTTGCTTGTGCCTTTTTTATCCTTTTTCCCTCATAACCTACCACCCGGGAAGTTTCCCCTCAAGTATTTTACTCCAATCCGTTCAATCCGACATTGACTGCACGTCTACTCCATTTTACATTTTTCGAATCAAAAACTTGCTACAGAGTGTACTAAATCGTGAAAGTCGCCGACCAAACCAGCTCCCTTTCCACCTGAGCAGTGATTCCGTTTAAAGCTAGAGCAACGCAGCGCTAAAGTCCTAAATTTGGGAATTGTTTTCCCGCGTGAGTTTCATCATTCGCCCAACCGCTACCCACACAGCAGTACTCTCCCACCCCACGCCCGAACTCGGATACCGAGTCTGAGATGGCAATCCTGGCGAGACGATGCAATCCTTCCACCGCGAACTAGCGCGCACAACAATGCAGTGGGAAATGGTATGCAGCACCGCGTTCGCGCTTTGGTCGATTTGTCGCAATGCCATACCATTGCATACCTTTAGGCGCTCCCGCAAACCGTGTCCGTGTTCTGCGGTTCGGCGCCCGGTTGCGCCCAGCTTCTCGGCAGACCTGCTGCCGTGGGAAAAGGGAACCGAAACACGGGGGAGGAAGGGCGTCGAAATTGCATTCGGTTGACATTTAAATTTTTCCCAAAGCCCAACAGGTGCAGCTTTCGCGCTCGTGCTGCAGCTAGAGCTGCTACTTCATCGCGGAACGCAAAAGTTTGCCCTATCGCTGCCGGCGTGCCATGGCTATCCCATGGCTTCCGCCCAGGAAAAAGCACTTGAAAATTGAACCAACAAAATTGCGGCGTGCGGCATGCGGCCGCCGCCCCTCCGCCTCTCCCTTCGCTACCGCCTCACTCGTTGAAAGGCAGAGCAGTTGGGCGGTTCGAACCCTTCCGAAGGGACCTTCCGGAGACGCCGCATAAGCCGCTCTTCCTTACGGGAACCACGACAAGCGTGACAAATTTTCCACGCTACAAATTACCTCTCGTTCCCGGCGAGCCCGTTCCCCACCCCTCCCCACTTCCTGCGAGGAAGAAATTCGCGAATGAATGCGATCGCGTCGGGGTAGGTCAGGGCACTTTTACTGTCAGCCAGTCCGCCAGCAATAGCAGGCAGGCAGGCGGGCACCGGAGAAACCGGATGGAGTCAACTTACCGTGCGATATCCGCCGACTCCGGCGCTCCAGTGCTCCGGTGACCATTCGACCCGGGGCTCGGGGCGGGTTTGTTGAGAAATAGCGCACGATGGCGGACTGCGTTCGAAGCTTGGCTAGTTTTGCGAAACACAACTCTCCCACTCCCGCGGGGTGTGGAAAAGAATGTTGAATGAGGGAGAGAGAGAGAGAGAAAGAGAGAGAGCCATACAAAAAAGAAAATCGCAAAAAACCGGGTGGGAGTGGAGGCAAGTTGACAAATAGTGCACGCCGTGGGGATTGGCAACGTGAAGGAATGGAAAAATTAAAAAGGATCAAGCCCTTCGGAGGGCAGCCGAGTACGGCCGAGTGCTGCGGTTGGATGGGAAAAACTGGGATGAGGGGAGGGAGGAGTAGAAGGTCTAATCCAACAGTGGGAACAAATTAGAGGTGATGAAATGAAGGGAATCCAATTTAAAGCAACCCTCCAATTTTCCGGCTCCGGCCAGCTTTGACTGGGAGGGGGAGGGGGATAAACGGTGGAAAACCCCCCTCCACCCCTCCCCACGACTGGGAAAACTTGGGCGCCGATGGGTGACGAGCGCCGGCAACGGGCTGTTGTCAGGTGCGCAGCGAAACTCCATTTCCCATCGGTCTTCCCGGTTCTCGAAGGGAAAGCGAACGGTGGACGGGGTGGAGGAGAGACAAGGGAACAATGATTATGCCATTGGAAAATGTGCGACTAATTGCCGTGTTGGTAAAGGGCACCGGCGGTCGGCAGGCTCGCCGTAGGGTGGTGGCGGTGGCGGCGGTGGGTGGGGTGAAAAACGGAAAGCCACATCCTAGCCACGCATTCCCATTAAATTTCATCCCATATTTGCACCTTATTACTCGGTCGGGGGCACCGGGGAGGTCGCCTGATCTCGCCCGGCTTTTCCACTCGGAAGGGCCCCGACCCGGGGTCTGTGTGAGTGCAGCGCAGCATCAGCCAGCCGTACAGCGAGGCAAGAACAACTTCTGAAGTCGTACCCCGGGATTTCATTTGTCATCGTTGTCGCGTATCTTTTTCCTTTTTTTTATCGTCGGTGTGCCAAGTCCTTACGCAACCCGCAAACCACATCCACATGCTTTCCCTCTCTCTCTATCTCTCTCGTTCTTTTTCTGTCTCTTTCTCTCTCTTTTTTCCCGGCTCGACGATGGGCCGATGTTGGCAACATGTACCCTTGGCATATGGCGGAAAATGCATTTCATTATTTTAATGGTTGCATAGTTTTAATTAGCTTTTTTTCCCTTCTTCTTCTTCTGTGTGATAATCTCCCTCCGTTCAGCAACATTCCAGCAAGAGTCCAGCACACCCTCCCAACAACCCCCCCCAGCCGACCCATCATTTTCCCAACAGGCCTCCACTTGTGGCTTCGGCCGCGCATTCTGTAGGTTGCACTTGTAACGCCAGCAAACCGCAATATAGCGCCCGGGTAATAATTGTTCACGGTCTCGCGACTTCGGTCAGCCAGTTTTCCCCGGCCTCCCTCACCAAAATCCCCTCCCAGCCACGCCGGTTGGTGGTCGCTAACGTAATTAGTAGCTTATTATGAGCAAGATTTGTGTTTGAATTTCAGTTATTCAAAGGTGGAGATAGGACGAAATGCGATGGAGGGAGATGGGGTGGGCGGTGGGTGGGTGGGAGGGG
>JAOEFI010015692.1:0-11274 GCA_034621735.1 Anopheles plumbeus | reverse complement strand
CCCCCCCCCCCCCCCCCCCCCCCGCCGGGGACGGTCCAATATGGCGCAGACCGCAGATCACCCGACACGCCGGCCCGGGTGTTGTTTTTTTTCTGTTTCCCCTCTTTCCAATACGCGCTTCCTTCCGAAATGGAAAGACCGGATGGCGATGGAACACGATCGATTGTTTTTGCCAGTCGCGTCGGCTTGGCGCGATTGGTGCAGCGATCCGTGGCGTCGGTTTCGCCACACGAACGATCGGCGCGGTGGGGATTGCATGGCCAAAAGCGAATGCTAATGAGGGACCGAGGACCGTATTCCGTCCTAGCACACTTGGAGGGACTCCCCGAGGTACACGAAGAGCACTACTACTCTTCGGTCGGTGGCCATTTTTGTTCGTACGAAAATGTCCTCCACCCTGCGGTGGATGTGCGTCCGATGGACGTCACGCACGGCCGAGAAATAAATAGTGCCGGCTTGGGTCCCGCTGGGAGTTGGCAATACAACCACTGGCCGGGGGAGTTACGTCGTTGTTCCTGATTTAATTCACATTACGAGTTCCGACACGCTGTGCTTCTGGGTTTTCAGCGCATTCTTTTCATCATGCTTCATCGGAACGGGAACAGTCTATGACGAAGGAAAGAACAAAATGGCTGTAAACAACAGCGCGGGCTTTACTTGTTCGACCAACACGCTTTTTGATGTTTGGACTGATGGAAACTAGATGACTTGTCCGAAAGTAAATATTGCCATAGTTGAATGATTTATTTCCCTTATAAATTTTCCTAAAACTAGAGCAGTGAGTAACTATCAGTCCAACGTTTTCCTTTAAGTTCTGTTAACGTATTCTGCTAATGTAGGTGCCAAGGTGAGGTCGTTCGAGTAGCATTTGTATGATAAATATATTGTACAATAATTGTTTATTGAAATGAAAATCGATAATACGTAGATCAAAGTACATTTGAATCGAAAAGGGAAAGTCCATCAATTAAACGTAGATTAGTTATTGTTATGTGCATCTCAATCATTTATAGATTTGCTCTCCAACAGTGCAAGATTTTCTCAATCGTGCCTACCCCACAAAGATGTTTAATATTCATTGAATATGTATCGACATTGGGTTTGTCCTCGCCCGAATTTCTGTAGACCGTTAATCGATATCAAGTGCTTGAATTAATCTTCAAACAGTGTTTGAACGTCTTTGTTGTTAACCTTTCTTTGTCGACATTCCCATAACCCAAACGTATAACCTTGATATTGAATACACAAAAAGGCGGTGACATCTAGCCAGGATGTACTGGAACCATAAAAACCAGGAAGCTCTTGGTTCTAAAGTGCCCCCCGTCTCCTAGACTAAGTACCCAAACCCAAGGTAACGCGAAATGCAAAAGTGAGCAAAAATCTGAGATAATCAGAAACGGGGGGGAACTAGCTATTTAGACCCGCTTTGGATCGGAACTTTTCGCGCAGGTTCCTCGAAGAAAGGGCCCTTCAAAGAAAGGTACGGGTTTGGTGCGTACAAACAACTCCTTACGTCCCATCTCGTCACCGGCAACAAACCGCACCTAAAGGGCCTCCACCCGAAAGGGCTTCCAGCCGAATGGAGGAAGTGAACAGCAGTGGGACCATACACAATAAAACAAAACCCCCTTCGCCGCAAGATGTCACCTAGCTGATAAGCGACGGCAGCGGCGGCGTCGTAACTTGCGCGGATCATAAGGTCCTACTCACGGGACGGTCCGCTCCCTATTCGTTTCGGTTCTGCACTCTCCGGAGCGCGACTCGGTAGCGAAACAGATTCCACGCCGCCATCAACGGCGGTGGACAAATTTCTGCTCTGTCTCGTCTCGTCTGCTACAGGATTCCTTGATCCGAACGTTGCGATAAGACTACGGCGATCTCCGGGCCCTCACTCGCCTCCTTCTCGCGAAGAATCGGTGGAAGAATCTACCGCCCAACTGCCAGGTCCAGGGCCGCCGGCGGGGGGGGGGGGGGGTGCGGCAAGTGTCGACGCAAGCACACATTTCCGTTTCGGTTCTCTCCGTTTGGCACTAACGCGCAAATACCACAATCGCCTAGCCCTTTTCGTCGGGGGCCGAGAGAACCCCCTTTAGGGACGTTCGAACGCGAAGGTGAACGGAGCAAAAAGACGCGGGCCCATTTATGCATTCTTCGGCCCAGGCGGCGGTCACCCTTTCGGGGGCCAACCCTTTCCGGCCCTGCGGCGCGTGTGTGTGCGCGCTTCGCGGCGACAGATCAATATTTATGAACCGATCGGCTCATTTTCGCAAGCCTCCCTAGCAGCAGCGCAGCAGTGGGACTTATGTGTATGTCCTGCTGTCATAATTTCGGACGCCTTCCGGATGCTGGGACACACTGCAGATGGAGACGGACAGGGTGGCAAGCGAAGGGGCGGGAAACAAGAAAAAAAACAGAAACCAACACCCGGAGAAGGACGGACGGATGACCGCCGATGAAACATGGACTTGGGACGTGCAACAATTTTGACAAGTGTGTCCCATCCCGTCGCTCTGGCCTGGAGTCTCTCTTCCCGGCAGGAGCGGTTGGAGTGTGAATGCCATTCTTCAGCGTGCGCAGGAACCGTCCAGCCTCTTTGCGCTTTATTAATTCCACAATTCCATTCAGCACGCCGAGGAACGGGCCAAGCGCTTCGTAGGCTGCTGGAACGTCCATTCTCACCTGATGTTCGGCCTATGGATGGGCCGCGGTGGGACTTGATCATATCATCATCACTCCTCGAGATGTATCCACTCCCTGCAATTCGTCCCCTCCCTTCCCTTGTGCCTACGCTGAAGTGGCATTCTTTACGCGCACCTTCAGCCCTTTGCTCGCCCATATTGGGACCTTTTCCATCTTCCGTTCGGATCTGGAAGGTGTTTGCGTCTTGGTGCCCTCAGTCTGCGCCTTTTCGGTGGAGCAGGGAGAAAGGTGAAACCATCAACTATGCAGTGTAACTATTTCGTTTGTTTTTCTTTTTGCGGACACCGGATCAGTCCTAAACCCCCTCCGAATGTTCCCTCATCTCTCCGTCGGACTCTCCGCAGGGAGTCGCATCGCGAAAAGTGTCGCGATGACGAAGAAGCGAGCTTCACACTCGTGCGTTTGGCGTTGGACTTCCCAAAAGCCGGTGCGCGCATTCTGTATCGACATGTCGACGCGAGCTGAAAGAGCGAAGGCAGAGAGACAAAACCCAAGTGGTTAGAAGAATTTTTAATAATTCATCAAAATGCCGCTACTTGTAGCAAATGTTTAGGACGCAGTTCTCACTTCATGTTGGTGGCCAACGGGCGAGGCACTACTGGAAGGTTTGAAAAATGGCACATTGGTTTGTTCGAAATATGTTAAGTGCATTGCGATGTGACTTTGGAACTTCTCTTCTGTGAACTTTTCGACCAAAAGCTACAGCTTAGAGAATGGAATGCTTCGGAACGGTTTGTTTGCGCTTTGGGACGGAATAAGAATTTATAATGTATTGTCTTATCTCACTTCTTATTTTGAACCTACTTTTAATAATATTACATAACTGGTAAAAAACTATGGGCAACTAGAAGATAATAAAGAACTTGAATTTATATGCAAAAAGCAATATGGAGTTTACTAACTTAGAAATATGGAATCGACGTTGCCTAGCAACATTCATTCGCTGTTTGCTTCTCTCTCGTTCGGATCTTTTCTTTTCTAATCTTGGTCGCTTTCCCTCTCGTCTCCTTTTCATTCCAGAGCCACACCGAGCACATGCCGTTCAAGTGTGAATACTGCGCACGGCTGTTCAAGCACAAGCGATCCCGCGATCGCCACACGAAGCTCCATACGGGCGATCGTCGTTATCGATGTCTGCACTGTGAGGCGGCCTTTTCGCGAAGGTGAGGATTTTAACTGGAAAATGCTGTAAAATTGCAGCAGACTGTTTAACTTAACTTGGCGTGTTTGTTTGGCTTACAGCGATCACCTGAAGATCCACATGAAGACGCACGACAACCAGAAGCCGTTCCAGTGCACGATCTGCAACCGGGGCTACAACACGGCCGCCGCCCTGACGAGCCACATGCAGAACCACAAGAAGCAGCTGGCGCTGACGGGCAGCCCGAACCTAACGTACAGTCCCCGCTCGACGACGAGCTCACTGTCCAGTGGAGGGGGAGGCAGCACCGGCGGTAGTGGAAAGCGGGCGAGCAAGTTTTCACCGTACAGTAGCAGCAGCGATCCACTGCTGCTGATGGGGCGCACCTCGAAGTTGGCCGCCCTGGCGAAGGGTGGATCGTCGTCCGGTGGTGGCGGCGGCGGCGGCGGCTCGAATGTGAACAGCGTGAACCGGACGCCCACTCCCGGGAGTGTCGGGGGTGGATCGGTTGGTGGAAGACTTGGAACAGGTGCCATCAGTTCCGGTGGACAACATCAGGACCTCCTACCCTGTCCGTACTGCACGCGCACCGACTTCGCCAACCTGGAGCAACTTGGCCTGCATGTCCAGTCGATGCACGGCCACGGCGCGCTGGGAATGCTGGCTTCGGACACCCCACTACCCTACTTCGCGCCGCATCTGCGGGCAGGAGGTCCCAGCGTTGGCCGGCGTGCGGTAACCCCCGACGCGACGACGCTCTCCCTTGGCCCGTACCCACCGATCCCGTGCGAGTTCTGCACGATGAAGTTCCCGACGGTGCCGCTGATGTTCGCGCACCTGCGGGCATCCCACCTGGACCGTCTGGCCAGTGCCGGTGCTGGTGTACCGCGTCACCGTCGAGCGTCGCCGAGCGAGAGCGGTGGGAGTCCCTCGGCGACGGTGGACTCGCGCACCACCCCCTCCGGCTACCATACGCTGGATCAGCTGCACTTCAACAAAAGTCTACTGGGGAGCACATTCTCCACGTTCTACGGTGGGACGTTCGGTGCCGGAGCGACGACTTCCTCTGGAGGGAGCGTCAAAACGGAACGTCGATCGGCGGGGCTGCTGGGAAGGGACGAGAATGGGAACGAACCTGATGAATCGACGGTCAAGCGGCACCGACGGGAGGAGGCGAGCGTGGAAGAGGACCACCCGGAGGGGAGTTACCGCGAAATGGATGAATCGAAGGTAGCCGCCAGCCTAGAGGAAGACAACGGGGACAACGGGGGTGGCGAAAATGTAGGTCGTGATAGTAACGCAACCGGCCACGCAGAGGATGAGGACTACGAGGAAGAAGACCCAGCGGACGCAAACCAAGATGAACCTATTCACAACCGTTCGTTGGCTGGGTCTGAACGTGGAGGTATCAAGCAGGAAGAAAACGATGAGGCAGACCGTGGAATCGCAGGATCAACGTCGCACTCGTCCTCCCCTCCCTCGTCACCTTGTGAATCGCTAGCATCGTCGGTGCACCTTCGCGGGGGGAACGCTTCCGGTCGGGACAGTCCGGCGGAGCAACTCACCCCGACCGATCTCAGCCAGCCGAAGATGAAGCGCCTCAAACTGGAAGCCCTCGACGAGGAGGATCACGATGGCGGAAGACGACCGCAGCTTCGGGAGCACCCGCACCAACAACGGGGTCAGCGGGGACACCCACGACGGGAGAGTGAATCACTGCAAGGGGCGTCACTGTTGGCGTCTCTACAGCAGCAACACCACCACAATCACCATCATACTGCGGTGACGACCCCGTCAGCGACCCCACAGTCCATCGGGACCCTCTCGCATGTGTCGCAGGCTGTCTCGCTCCCGCCACCGCACGCACCCAATGCAGGCCCCGCTCCGCCCGGTGCCTACCTCTGCAATCAGTGCAATGCGGCCCTGCCCGACTTCGAGTCGTTCCGAACGCACCTGAAGGCTCACCTGGAGCAGAGTGCCGCCAGTGCCGCGGCAGCGATGCGTCACTCGGGCGAACCTTCCGCCAGCGCCGGTGGGAGTATCGCACCCGCCGGCACCCTGTCACTCTCCGCTTTCCTCTGCCAACAGTGTGGCGCCACCCTGAGCTGCCAGGCGGAGTACGAACAGCACACGATCGGGCACTATCTGATCATGGCGGTCGAGTACCGGTGTCAGGCGTCCGGGACGTGCAGCACCTCCACGGCCGGGAAGGGTTCGTTCGGGAAGGTGGAAGATCTGCACAAGCACCTGTACGAGGCGCACATGCAGCTGCTGTACAAGTGCAGCGTGTGCGGGGAAACGTTCGACTCGAAGGTGCAGGTGCAGGTCCACTTCGCCGTAAGCCACTCGGTCGAGGTGAAGCTGTACCGGTGTTCGGCCTGTGCGGACGTTTTCCGTACGGAGCGTGATTTTCGGTGAGTTGTTTCTCCCACATTCTAGTTGACGCTCGGAAGCTTTCGTCATGGCACACTCTGAAAGCAGTACTTTATCAACGTTCTTCCTTTCGCAGACAACACATCCGCAGCCGACATCTAACAGCCGGGGCAGTGCAGTGCATGTTCTGCCGAATGGTTTGCTCCTCCGAACTCGAGATGCACTTCCATCTAGCGTCCCATGCGCGAAAGTTTAAGTAAGTATTGGCAACTTGAGTAGCTGTTTCGTAGAGTTTTGTGTAATAATTCACATCCCTTTTTTGTAGGTGTCCAGCCTGCCCGGAGTCGTTCCACGTGGAGTTCCTGCTCGACCGGCACATTCAAACGCACCACAGTCAGAAGGAGACGAACCCACTCGAAGCGGCTCGCCGGGAGTGTAACTCGAGCAACAACCAACAGCCGATAGTCTCTGCGAACGGCAATGGACCAACGTCTACAGCCTCGGCAAACGTCAATCCGTCGTCGGCGACGGCCATTACATCGACCGCTTCAACAGTGCCACCGTCCGCCAGTACCGCTTCCAGCCTCGAGTACCTGCAGCTGCAAGGTCAGATGGCCGCGATGGCAGCGGCGGCGGCGGCCACCGGCTGGCCAAGCCTCTACCAGACGGCCAACAAGTTCTACGCCAACCCGCTGCACGTGGACACCCTGAGTCAGCTGAAGCACCCACAGCACCTGCTCCACGGGTTCTACGATACGATGCTCGGGAAAACCCAGCAACAGCAGCATCAGCAACACCAGCAGCATCGTGCAAGTTTCGCTTCAGAGTCTGGCGCACCCGGGCCGGGTGCGGGGAGCGGCAAGAAGAATCCGTTCTTGGGCCATTCGCCGAATTCCGGCACAGCGAAGGTTGCCAACACGCTGCTAGGACTCGGATATGGTGGAACACCGGGTGTCGGTCAATCACAGAGGCCGACTGGAACCGGCACGGCCAACGGCACCATGTCGGGGCTGTACTCTCCCGAGTCCGGTGGCAACAATGGGACCACCAACGCCACCCCGGCCGGTTCCAAACTGTATTCCCCAATCGCCATGATCCAACGCTACGGGGACAGCGGACCCCTGGCAGCCGGTGGAACCAACGTCGATCGAGTCGCATCGACTGCCTCGGATGTGGAAACTCCCGTCACCGCTGGGCAACTGCACCACGCTTCCGTCGGACTGCCGGAACATCCGGAGCAACCGGGAAGGAAACCGAATGCACCCGCGTCGAGCGGAAAGGCCACGGAAAGGTCCACCTTGGCGCCGGGAGTTGTTGGTTCTGCAGCGACCGCTGGGCCACCCACCTCCGGCTCCGCCAGCTGCGGCTACAGCTGCGGCATCTGCGAGCGGGCAGACTTCAGCACGGAGAGCGAAGTGCAGACGCACCGCAAGATCGTGCACAATTTGAAGACTGGTGTGAGCCTGCGGTGTGCGTACTGCAATGGAGACTTCCGATCGAGGTAGGTCAGCGTTCACCTATGACTTTATTCCCCAGTGTAATTTTTCTCCCCGTTTTTAAATGTTACAGAAACGAACTGGAAAACCACATGAAGATCGCACACAACACCGGTGGCGGCAAGCACAAGTGTTTGATCTGCGACGAAATCTTCCCCTCGCCTGCGGTGCTGGCGGAGCACAAGCTGTCGCACTGCAAGGTCGGTGCGTCGGGTCGCTGTTCACACTGCAGCCTACCGCTCCCGGACGCGCACACTTTTAAGCAGCATCTGTCGGCCCATCAACCGGCAGCATCCACCGGAGGGTCAGCGGTCTCATCGGGATCCACGGCAGGATCTGTGTGCGCGGCCGGTTCAGCAGCCGGAAACTCTGGCGGATCGTCATCTACTACGACGACCAACGGTTCCGGTGCGGCCTCGAGCGGCCCGGGTGAGCAGGATCGTTTCCCGCAGCAGTGCATTTGCTGCCGGCAGACGCTGAACTCCGAGTTCGAAATCAGCCTTCATGCGAAGTAAGTTGACACGACGCCAGATGTGCTCTGGCTCGAGGGATGTTCTTCTGGTAGGAAGAAAACGAATCGAAATTAACAAAGAGAAGACAGATTGTCATTATTTCGCTTTCTAAACACACGCGAAGTGTCGAAGCGAGCGAGCTGTTCCATTTACGAGAATTCGGTTAGTTAACTTCCATTTTTTCTTGTAGATTTCACACCAAATCACCCGACACCAACGAGCGCACGTGTGCCCTCTGCCTGGAGCCACTGCCGTCGCAGCCCGAGTCGGCCACCAAGATCTGCGATCCGTGTCTGAAGCGGCACAACTTCCCCACCAAGCTGCTGTCGATGAACTTTCTCAAACCACCAACAGCGGGAGGCCCGGTGTCCAGTGGACAGTCGGTGCAACTGGGATCGCTTCCTTCATCCGGCCCCCAGGAAGCTGCCAGCAATGGGCCAAGTAGCGAAGGACGGTCTGCAGAAACGCGACAACTGGCTTCTCGAGGTGAAGGTCAGCAGCTTCTACCGTTCGAGCCAGCGGGCGGGAGTACTGTCGCCCGGGATGGAGTATCGAGCGCACCGTCCCCTTCGCCGTCGTCCATGGTCCAGTGTAACCTGTGCAAGAAGAGCCTCGCGTCGGCGCAGAAGCTGCAGGAGCATCTGATCGACCACACGTTCGCGGGCTGTGAGGAACGGGGCTACGTGTGTTACCTCTGCTCGGCCGTCTTTACCTCGTCCGCCGGCCTACAGGCCCACCTACCTCTGGCGCACTCGAACGCCACGGCCAAACCGTACGACTGCGAGCGGTGTGGCGTGGCGTACTTCTTCCGTGCCGAACTGGAGCACCATCTGATCGAGCACGAGTTGAGCCCGTCTGCGTCGGGGCGACGAGCATGCGACGACGGGTGGCGATCGGCGGCAGGGCCGTCCCCTCTGCGAACGGTAGGCCACATTAAACAAGAGGACAGTGAGGAAGAGCAGGAACACGGCTCACCAACGGACACGCCAGCTTTCAACGATCAGGAGTCTAGCTTCGCCGAGCGGGATTCGCGGATGGAAGAGGACAATTCGCCGGAGGACAATTTCAACCAACTTCACGCCAACGGTGGTACGGACATGATCGATAAGGACCACGGGCAGGACCACAACCAGGAGGACGATCTCGAAGGGGATGAAAGCGACCACGATGCCGGCACCTATGATACCGGAAACCGCGCAATGCTGCAACAAGCTTCAGTTGGGCTTGTGGAAGAAACAGTGCCAAATCAACTGGAAGAGGAGGAGGAGTACGATGATGGTGATGGTGGCGAAAACGACGCAGCCGAGGACGAAGAGTACATCGAAGTGGAGCACACAACGCTGGACGAGAGGGGCAAGCAGAGTGACCCCCACGAACGGACAGCTGCGATGCAGATGGTAAACGGCGAAAAGGAGTGCATCGGAATGGGCTCGTCCGCATCCTCGGCGCTTCCGGTCGTTACCGCAGCAGAGTAACGTCCTGCTCTTCGGATAAAACGGTAGAAATCCAGATTAGAATGCTCTCAAGTGCCAGCGATATGGGGATATGAGATCGGAAAAGCAATTCAACATAGTTCGGTATGAGATGCTCGAAAACAAGGATATATATGTACCTTGGAGCTAGGAATGGGCCGAGACATTTACGAAAACTATTTTTTCAGAATCAGAATAGACACTTTTTCGTCGATTTTTACGCATACTAAACAACGATCCAGATTTGCCAAAAAAAAACATCCATTTTCCTTTAAAACGATCTTGTTTTCCCACACCGCAATGTTGGAACATTCTTTGTTCTCTGCCTGGTTGGTAGTAATGCTAGTGAGTAGGATAAGTTTAATACACTTTACCCAGCAGCAAGTACGATGAGCGTAGCGTATAGCGATAGAGCGCAGCACAACGCACTGTAACCATATCAAAAAAACGAAAAGAAAACTACACCAAGACGCTTCTAGAAAATGTAGACTAGTTGTATATTTATGAATCGTTAATTTAATTCCCATTTCCCCTTCTGTATTCTGCCCACGCACGGTATATATGAACAATAAAATGATAAAACAGTCCTAAAGTAAACAGTATTCAGCAACGATGTGAAAATGTGAGCAGTTATAAGGAAAAACGTGTTGCTAATGCGCTTTTTCCTGAAAGAAACGCATAGGAATATAATGGAAGTAAAACCCTGTTGAACTTTGTGCTATTGAGCTGCGAAATGAAACCGCGCGATGGTGACATGACATCCGTGCGCAGTGGTATAAACGGAATGCGAATTCGCTCACTTTTTCGGTCGTTGAGGTGCATAACCGCTCCTCTAGTACCAGGGGCGTAGGAACTGTAATATCGGGTAGCATCTCTGGGGACCAAAGCACCAGCACCGACCGTTGACCGCACCACGAGCACCAGCAGATTGGCGCCCGAACGATGTCAACCGGTACCTTCTCCTGCGCTCCTGGTACTCGAGTTAGCTTAAGCAGGCAAAATTTGACGACGTCGTTCGGTTATGACGATCGCATATCGCATCGCGGTCGTTTGTTCTTCTAGGTGCACACCCGGTCCCCTGGTACCAGGCACGTAGGGTCTGCAGTAGGTACAATCGTTCGGGTGCCAGTGCAGGCAGTTTCGACACGACCAACGATGATTCTTATTGCCTCGCTGGTCCACCGAAATGTTTCCTACCACTAGTTCCTACGCCCCTGGTTTTAGGGGTACGGTTGTGCACCACGACGACGACGACGACCGGGAAAGCGATCGAAAATCGTTGTCGAACGTTTTTGGCATAAACCACACACGAATCGTTCCACGAATGCCAAGCACGCAGGAACCGCAGTAGCAGGCTTGGTACCGGTGCCAAACTGCCTGTGCTCGCGAGCGCAATTTCGCACCGGCCAATCTTCTGATGTGATCCCCCTGTACCTGCTTCTGCTTCTACGCTCTTGGCATTACGGGAGCGATGGTGCACCTAGAACAAACGACCGCGATGCGATGCGTCGTCAAATGTTTGGCTTGTTAAGCTAACTCGAGTACCAAGAGCGCAGGAGCCAGTAGCTGTGGCATCGTTC
>JAOEFI010015690.1:0-11289 GCA_034621735.1 Anopheles plumbeus | reverse complement strand
GGGGGGGGGTGGAAGGAAAACACACAAGCCAAATCAAACCTGGGAACACAAAAAAGCAACACAGAACTCACCCTACCGGCAGCAAATCAGGAGCAAATGGAGAAAAATATCGAAACGGGTTCCTGTAGTTTTCGCCCGTTTTTATAACGTTTGTCAACACACGGCCATGGGATGGGAGAGGGGTTGGGGAGGAGAATCGAAGAATCCTGCAACTCCTGCAAATGGAAGCTCCTTCGCAATGGACTACGGACGTGCGGAAGGGTATCTCTCCGGGGTTGGCAAAAAACAAAACCAGCGCCGAACCAGATCTACACCGACCGGTACGAGCCGAACCGGAAGTAGGTCAACCGACGGATCGGGCAGACCGGTATGACATTTGCCCAGACAAATAATCCAGCAGCCACACATGCTCGATCCAACGGCACAAGGCATTTTTTCATCTTCTTCTCCCTCTCCGTCGTTTTGCTCGTCATCTATTAAAAGTCAATTTCTTTCGATGACTTCGAAGGTTCGCCGTCTACCGTCAACGAGGGAGCGCTCACCAGTTCCATCGCCATTTTCCCACCGTCATTGCACTAAATGTTCTGCATCGTTCGATTTGTTTGTTTTTTTTTTTGTTCGCTCAACTTAACTTTATTTTATGTTTGTTCCCGATCGCTCCCGAACGGGTGGGGGTGGAATAATAGAAGGTCACGATCGATACTCCGATCGTACCTACCGCCCCGTCCACTCGGTTCGGCTCACTTTCTTCCAGCAGGCCAAGGCCAAGGTTTTGGCCCGGTCGGCGCGTTTTTCGGTGGCTCACGGTGGCCTTTCCGGTGGCTCTTTTTCCCCCGTTTCACTGAATCATTTTCGATTTCATCAGCCCGCCCGCCCGTTGGCCCGGGTTGGCAGAATGAAGGTTAAGTTGAAAACATGATGTATAGCAAAAAAAGAAACCCTAAGTCCCAGCAGGAGAAAGAATAACGACGACGCGGCGATGACGGCCCGGCGATGATGACGATCGACTAAGTGCCCCAGCGTGTGCCCTCGCCCCCGGTCGGCTTCATTCGCGGGGCAGAAAACCGCGGGCACCGGGTTCCGGGCTTGAATCGGGCGACGAACGCTTGCGTCGGCGTTGACCTAAATTCGGCGTCGAGAGCGCGGCTATGGCCACCTAAAACAGGGAGGTAGAAAAAAACCGACCGCTCACACTGGACACAGGGTGTTAGGGGGAGCCACGAAGGCAGCAGCGAACGGGCAAACGGAAGGCAAGCAAAAATGTAGAAACAAAGAATAAATCGTATAAATTGCGCGTCCGGTAAAACCTTTCCTTGTCCGGCGCGAACAAAAAGCGAACCCTTTTTCACGAGCCGCATTATAAACGTGTGCGTCCGCAGTCCAGGAGATTTCGTCTTCAGCTCCAATCTTCCCACGATCGGTGAAGCCCGAACTTCATCTTTTTATACCCCCCTCCCCGAAAGACAACGAAAAAGGCAAGAGAGCAAAAGAGGAAGCAGAGGGAGAAAAAAAAAACATCAAACCCGAACAAGACAACAACTTATGCATTCTATTACGCGGCACTTTCTCCCGTGATGTTGCGAAATAAATGTGGGGACTAGGAGGAATGGAAAAAAACAGGGAAACAAAACCGCGCAGAAGCATCTTCATTCACACGGACGCACGCACACGTTGTGACTTCGCAAAGCCTACGCTGATATCAACCGATGCGGAAAGGGAAACGGGCGCAGTTTCGGTTTGCTCCAAAAAACTGTCAAATTGGTTCAAATTCAGTGTTTGCATGCGATTTTCTTGAAGGGATGGCTTTTCTTCAACTTCTGTCAACCTTAGCCTACCAGGATTCGGAAAATCGGAGCCGGAAGACTGTCTTCAGCACCGCCAACTAACGTGCGCCCCGATGGAAGCTGTAACCTGTAATCAAACATGTCTGAATGTTCGCCAGTAAATCGTAAATTTCCAGGGGAACGATGATGTAGCTCGCCAACGAAAAAACCATCCACCAAAGAGAGGCCCGGAGTGGAGTGACTCTCTACGACAAATGGGCCGAACGAGTAGAAGAGAGAAAGAAGAAGAACTAGTCGCCGAACTACTACTAGACGACTGTCAAGCTGTAGAGGACGCAGAAAGCCAAACAACATCTGCATACATGCAGGGAGACACACACACACACACACAAACACACGCAGGAACGTACGAAAACTATCATTAACCTCAATATCACACCGCACGGTGACACAAAATTCAAACCCGAGAAACATTCTCAGCCGCCGGAACGTGCTAAAAGCGGTTTAGCTGTTGAGTTGGGCAGGGTGGTTTGTGGTGGGACGTGCGATGGAAGGCAAGCGTGAGGGGGAAGGGTAAGCGTCACGCAAACCCGAGTGGAAAAGTGGTAGGTTACAATTCGTCATCTTTCTACTGGGTGGCGGATCGAAAATATGGGATCTTGACATTGACCCGGGTGGAGCGGTGGAAGCGGCAGGGTGGAAGGGTACCAAAAGTGCAGCGAGTGGTTTTGCTTTCTTTAAGAAAAAAGTGTTCCTCGTGGTGGGTTGTATGGTACCAAACTACAGCCACACAACGACGACGACGACGACGACGACGACGCCACTCAAATCTGGTTCGTCGCTTACCGCGGCATTCAAGTTTAGTGATTGCGGTTTCTTCCGGACGATTGTGGGATAGTCTCTCACCGTCAAGTCAATGTGGGATGTCCCATGATTTTAGGATAGATTTCCGAACGTTCCAAACTAGAATTTTATGGTCCCAAAGCGTTACCACCATACAATTAACGTTGTAGCTATAATGGATATTTATTTCTGGCGATTTCCTTCTACTCAATTCGTGTCGCGTTTACGAGGACTATGAAGCAAAAACAATCGAACAACGATCAATGAATGTTCTTTTAGTTTTTGCATCATAATTGTGATTCTTTTTTGTCCACTTCACAATTTTAACAGGCCTGTTAGGCAACACTGGAAAGAATTCCATGAATTTAATGATAAATTGATGGTTTTTCTTACTTCAGTACATGGACATCGGCATCTGCCGCGTCATGTTAGTTTGGGGATGAAAAAAGAAACTGACAACTTCAATGTCAAACCGTTTGACTCTTCTTGCACTTACCTAACAAGAAGGGTGTACTATTTTTTGGGTATCAAAAAAAAAGAGAGGAATTTGAGCGAATCTGATTGTCATTTCCCAGAAACAATTTAGTATGTTAGTATGAATGTGTGTCCCGGAAGACGACTGCTTACCGATCGGACACCTCAATCTACCCTTGGAAACACTTGTCACCGTTGAACCACAACTTTATAACCACCGCCGACGCGGAAGGACCCTTTCGAAAGAACGCAAAAATTCACTCCGCAATCACTTGGCATGCTGATCGAAGACGGCGCACCGGCACCAGGTTGCCAGGCATGCAAAGCGATTGTAACTGTACATTTGTAACGATGATGGCATCAGCGCCGTTGGCCGATGGCCAAAAACACAACCCCCACCACCATCCAGCAAGCGGGTTTAGGGGTTGCGTCGAAAAACAGCCCGATCGATCCAGCTGACTGAGAACTGTGACACGGTTCTCGGGCCGGGTGATGTCACGCATGGCCAATGACCAATCGCCCACCGCCCGTGTTGGGGGAAGACGCCCGTGGTATCCTAAGTAGTGTGGGGTTTGTTGGTTTTTTTTTCCGTTCCTTCCTTTCTTCTCCACCAAGCTCGAGGGGTGGAGAAATGTGTGGCCCGTCGATCGTTCGATGTGTGGCTGAATGGTGACTTTGATATGGTAATAATGTAGGAAATAAAATTAGGGCAAGCCCCCAGGTGTAGGGGTTGTGCGCAAAGCTAACGGTACGGTGCAGTGTTGCTGTGAACCGTAGGGGTAGCTCAAGTCGAAAGAGAAATGCGAAAACACATTTTTGAAACACTTCACTACAGGATTCTAGGTATTGTTCAAATTTCCAACGTTCAATCGTGTATGTTTTGGGAATGTAGGACTCTATTCTCTAAAAGGAAAAAGCACAAAACATATCGAACGAAGTATGGAAAAGGATCGTCAACTGCACCGGTACAAATTGACGGTTTTGCTGGTTTTATTGTTTTCATGGAAAATGCCACAAAACCGACCGCAACAAAAAACGGAACGCCGCCGCCGCCGCCCGAGACGAGACGAAGGACAATATTTACCCAACATTGACGTCAATCAATTCACAACGCATCCTTGCGCTTCCGTTACGATTGCGGGCCGCAAGGCCACACCACCACATTGAGCCCTTTGTGTCCTTCCTCTGTGTGTGGTTTTACCGCCACGAAAGGCTTCCAGCTACCGACGGCGGGGAAAAAAAGAGAGACAAAAGCGAATGCAAACGCACGATCAGTCGCAATCGTCTGCCGATTCCGCACCGGTAGCATGCTTCAAGTCCACCGGCATTTGAACGAGGAATTGAGCAATCACTCACGTCTGCCCCCGGGGGTGGAAATCAGAATGGTGAAAAACTGTTTGCCACCGAACGAAAACCCTCCCCTAGTTCCCCGGTGTGCGGGATCGGAGCACCTTTTCCGGCCGGTAGAAAACAATCGCCCCAGGTACTCCCAGCAGGTGCGACCAGGGCAGGCTGGGCCGATGCGCAATTTGCACCTTGTTTCATTCCATTCGCCTGCCACCTTTCCCTACACGCGGCACCGCCGGGTGCGATGCACTGAGTTGCATCCCGTTGGAACCCGACGCGCCACGGGAAACCGTCGCTGCAGATGAAAATATTTATCAACACACTGTGCGCACACGGCGGTATCCGATTTCCGACGGCGTGCCGAGTGCTCGGTGTGTCCTTTCTTTTTCTTCTTCGTTGCGGGAAGGGCCTGGAACCCTTCGGCTCAATTAGTCGACCGGCTATTGGCATCGCACGGTTGGCGATCGTTGCGTCGTCGGACCGCGTTACGTGAATGTGTGGCCCCGAGTGGGATAAGGGGCGCTGGGCGAAAAGGAAGCGGGACAAATGGGTACCCCGAAACAGACCGAAAAAGGACAACACAGCGTGCATGGGCGGGAGGATTCGTGCAGGTTTGGAACCGGACGGAACCGACTTGGAAAAGTGATGAATTTGTGGAAAGCGGGAGACCGTCGGTGGTGATTTCCTGCACGCCCGGGTTCGGGTACGGTGGTCGCGGGGTCGATCGGGTGGTGGTTGGGCGAGGCCGCATGCTGACCTACTTCGGCCCCTTTGGGGTTTGCAGTTCGGAGATCGGCCATCAATAAATTATGCTCGGCTGGAGCGCAGCGAACTCAGCGAACTCTGCCGTGTGACCCCAAAGAAAGGGCAAAGGGCGTGGGATCCCGACGGAGCGTGCGTCGTGGGTTGTGCTGTCGCTTTTCGAAGAAAACAGAGATTGTTGATAACAAACTGGGTATGTTATCCAGGGGGCAAACAGGACAACAAGCAGTACTGCAGTCGTTTCATTCAAGTATGAACTTGATAAATTTACATTTAAATTGCAAAGAAACAAAACAAGTTCTTGCTTTAGCTATACCTATCCTTTGCCGGGTATTGAACTCGCGGGTTTTTCCAGCCGAAGCAACAGGTACTCTGTCTTCTTCAAATAGAACGACCTCCAAAAGCATTGCACTTTTTGCAAGCGGCCGCCTCCGTCAACCGGCGACCTCACCACAAAACGGATTAGAAATCGAACAAGAACGTTGAACTTCCCATCGGATGCGCAATGGATTGCTGCAACATCCGCATCGTGTTTGCGCCCGCGCTTCGGCACCAGCCGGCCCCTCCCCTGCCCGCCGGGGTGTGGGTGTGCAATTAATTCAATTAGTTCACATGCCGCCTCTCGCGGGTTGATTTAGTTCGACGCCGACTCCTTCGCCGAGCGGTTGCCCAATCACACACAGCCAGGCGCGACCACACGCGATTGGTTTACAATACGATTGACCCTCGCGATCGGCCGCCAAGCGTCCAAGTCTCCAGCTGAGCGGGCATCGACCCGATGAAAGGGCAGTTTGTGTGTGAGAGAAGGTCTAACAGCAAGGATAACAGTGGCTGCTGAATTGATGTTTTTTTTTAAATAAAACTGCGAATGTAAATTACTTCATGCATTGAAAAGTATGGTTGGGAACTGAACAAGTAACATCCAACTTTCTATAATTCACTGCAATTTTGTTAAAATGTAATCTTTATAGAAAATTATCCAAACACGAGGTATGCTTCACATTCCACAACTTATTGAGATATCATTATAAAAGAGGACAATAAAATATTTAATCAATTGAAGTACTGATTTCTGCACCTCCTTTAATTATCTACTACTTCACTTGCACTTCTTCCGGCTAATTGAACATTCAACCACCCAGTCTGTAGCTACATGTCCTTCGGCACACTTCCCCACGAGCGTTCTGGAAGATGGAAGAAAAAACTCCACTAAAAAGAACTCCACTCCGACACTTGCTGCAAGATCTTGTGGGTTGTGGGTTTCACAAAACTGCATCGGCAAGCCTGAGTGCGGTGAAGTGTGGGGACACTTTTGTCACCATCGACAGCCCCGCCAGTCATGTTTACAAACACACGCTCGGTCGGTCGAAAAGGAAAAGAAAACGTTCTGGTGCCGTGCCTCGACGCTCGAATCGAATCTCTTAACTCCATTTCACGCTCGATCGGTTTCGGAGTGGCGCGAGGGAAGCGCGAGTTTTTTGTTGTCGAGTGTCTGTCGAGTGTCCTGCCGAATGGCGCCACGCATCGTGCATGTGTGCAGGTGCCGCCGCGCGGGCTGCGTTTACGCAAAACGAAAGCAATGGCAATAAAAATATTAATTTGACGAAACAGCACTGCCCCCGCCGGCCGCGTGCATGATTGATTTTCCGGCACCGAGCAATCGTTAGTCTGCCGTGCGTTTTGCGGCTTTTTAATCCGTTCGCTCGCCCGTTTCTCGCTTTTGGCTTCCCCATCATCGATTGCATTGGCGCCATCGGGGTTGGTCGGTTGACTCGCTGCCCGATCGGCACGGTGACACGAAAGGGCGAGATGGAGGCTGCTGGGAGCGTTTTTGAATTTCCCAAACCGAACCACCGTTTTTCCACCCCATCGCGGCCAATTGTTTGCTGCCACCTGCCAAGAACATTGCAGGAATGCGCGAATTGGCAGGCTTGCGTTGCACGCGGCTTTATTTCGCCACGGAACGGAACTGTAGCTCCCTTTTCAAAGATCCGACGCCAAGCAGCGGACGAAATGGTTGCGGAATTTTCCCTCGCCGGCCAGTGGATCTCCACGGGGTTTCCCTCGTGTTTTGGATGGATTGGTATTGTTCATTCATGGCTTGTGATATTCGGGGTATTCGGAAGGCACGCAAGATAAAGCCTGACAGAAAAGTTGATTGAAGATGCTCAAGTATTTACTAATCACCGAACAGTTTGACAGCAATTGCAATTGAAATTGAATGTCCCGAATGCGGTAAAAACGTGTTAAAAAAACTTGCATAAGTATGGAACCGTTTTAATCCTTCTAACAAAACTAACCATAATCTCTGTACGGCTGTATGTCTCGCTGGGGAAAACCGCTGGCGTCACTAGCCGCGATTCGTCTCACAAAAACCGAAAGACGAAACACTACAAACAGCCATCGAATTATCCCCCGAAAACCGCTAGACTAAATTATTATATCGATTGCAAACGCCGCGCGCAGCCCCGCAACATCGCTAACGGACTTTGGCTTCACGCCAGCAACGCATTGATACACATTTCACTGCTCCGGCTTCGCTGGGATCCGTTTCCCCCCCCACCCCTCGACGTTCATCCTTTTGGCCAGTCCGCTCCGCTTACGAAAGCGAACCCCCTAAGCAACCTTCACACAACCAGCGACGCGGCCGCCTGTGCCGTGACGAAGAAAAACGGCATTTCCTCAGCGCCACGCGCGGCTTGGTTGCGCGAGCCAGTAGCCAATAAAACGGATAATCCGTCGAAGGTCGGCCCGGCGCAGAGTGAGCGGTGGGCGCAGAAGGCGGAACGAAAAGTTCGCGCCACCGCCGCGGTCTCGTGCAAGGCGGCGTGATATCGTTGTGGACGATTGCAACACGTTTGAGGCACATTTTTAAAACGTGTTCAAGCTCGAACACCAATCCGAAGACAAGTGTCGGCCACCGGGAAAACTCATCGACTATCGATCGGACTATTCGGACTATCGAGTCGTCGAGTTCTTTTTGCTCACTCGCTGCCCATCCCATTCGTCACCCATATCCGTGACGACGAGGACTGCACGTTCTGTTCCTCTTTCTTTCAGACCTGCGCATCCCCCGGCCCCATTTCCTCCGGCTGTCCGTCCAATCGCACCACCACCCGGAGATTGTTATGCGTTTCTGTAGCACGACTCCGACCCAAGGGGTGGGGGCTCGCCTCGGCGATGTGTTTATGGCACCATCCTTTTTATGCTTCCCTGCTACCTGTCTTCCATGTTTGTTTCGCCCGCAGCGCCCGAATTGGTCGGTGCCGAATTCGGTCCCGCGCAACAGGTTCCCGCACACTTTAACGTAACCTTTTTTTTTTTTTTTTTTTATCCTGGACCGCTCTTTCGTCCGGGTTCTGCCTCATGCACGGTGATGTTAAATTTGGCAAAGTGGTTTCAGAGATGCCGCTGAAAGTAGCGGAAGGTGGCATTCGGTGTGTAGGTGGGCCACTTTTATTGGGCCCCATAAATCTTTCAGTGTTTTGTCTGCGTGGTTGTTTATGTTTTTCGGATCGTCCCTTCGAATCGTCACCGTGAGTAGCACCGAGAAGGACGAGAGACGTTCGAACTGAAACGAGTTTTAAATAATGTTGTTCTCTTATAAAGGATGTGTGTGTGATATACTTTAAGAAAAACTCCAACACTTAACTCTATTCTAATCGCTAGCTATTATAATCTATTGACGTGTCTGCTCAACAACACATTGTAAGTGTTGCAAAATCAAAACCGGCAACAAAGAAATCTGGATTCGCCAACAATCTCCCGTCATCGCTTCCCAATTGACCCACTGAACCGGCCAATTAACTCATCACCCTACGCAAGGGGAACACAGATAACAGGAGAACAAACATGGGATATAAAATTAAAATAAAACGTCATAAATACATCAGAAACGCGGCCGGCTCCCCGGCCCGCGGGGGTAATTTCCGTTTTACGATCAGACGAAAGCCGGACAACCGAACCGAGCGGCGGACACGATCGTTCCCGGTGGTGGGCCGAATTCGAGCCCGAGCAAAACTTACCAACAGCAACCACAACGCCCAACGATCGACGGAAAACCCACGAGAGAGACGGTTTGACTCGTCGTCTCCAGCGCCCGAGGGCGGAACCACGAGTTGGGACGCAAAATTTGTCGCTAATTTTGCCGCTGATTGATGACCGCCTGGCTGGCCAACCAACCATCATCCCCCCTCGCGAAGGGCTCGGCTCGGGGTTAAGTATGTATTTTATCGCGGTCGAATATGAGGGCGCTTCTCTTCCTTATCTCGCAGCTTCGCCCGGGGGCGAGGGCCGGCGCGGACGAATTGAGTCGCAGGAATTTAGGTTTACGATCACTTAACCGCCATTGCAGCGGCTTCAAGCGAAGAAGCGATGGTGTGTGTGTGTGTGTGTGTTGCTGCTGTTGTTGATGTTTAGCTGCCGGTGCTGTGGCCGCATGTTTGAAGAAAGTTTTACCGCCAATCATTCCGCCAACCCCCAGGGCAGGGAAGGTGAAGGATAGCAAAAATTAAAATAAAAACAATATGCATACACGACGTCGTCGCTGCAACGCCGGGGGAAGGAGCATAAAGATGATGATGATGATGATGATGACGTTGTCGGCACGGCCGACGGCTTGTCTATGCGTCGTCTTACAATATGTTGACGATTGTCATAAATTTACTCTCCTCTCGCCAGCCAGAGGGTCGAGGCCACGAGGAGGAAAATGCGCCAGGCCAAAGGGTGCCGTTAAAAAAGGGCTTCATGCCATAAAAAAGGAAAGAAAACAGAAACCCATCAACCGTGCCCGATGCTAACCGAAAACCAAACATTGACTATTGGGCCAACGCGTACGCGACATATTCACCCTTGCCCGTCCCGACGGGACCGTTGGACGTTCGTTCTGCCGCGCGTGCATTCGCGCAAAGTGGGTCCGTGGAACGGGTCTGCATAAATCAGTGCCACCAATACGAGCGAACGACTTGTGAACAAGCAAGGTACCACTAGATTGAGCCCCCCCCATTCGGATGTCTCTATTCGGAAAATAGTTTCCCCGCTTCAAGCGCTCGCGGGTGGGTAAACGGGACGAAAGACTACAACGCTCGTTTCAACAGCGACGAACCCGACAACATTATTGCACACGATCGCTTGCATATCGTCCGCTCGTGAAGGCTCGTGAGTTATGGCCAAACGCCGAATGGTCCTCAAAAGGCTTCGACATTGATTTTCCACCCCGCACCACGCTTCCCTATTCCCCAGAGGTCCTTACCTCCACTTGGTATTAAGTTCCGCGTTTGCGATTCGTTGGCTTCACTTACTCAAAAAAAAAAAAAAACGATTCGTACTCCGATCCGTCCGACCAGGGCAGCCCCCGAAGCCTAACCATGGGAATGTCAGGTTCAAGCTCAAGACAGCCGAGAAGATAGATTGAGCAATAATGGCCGCCCGGCGAAATCTTACCGCGCGGGTCACGATGGAGATTGATTAAGTCAATATCGACGGTTATCGAGCGATCGTTCGGCGCATCGGGTTGTGGTTACAAATTGATTTTCAATTCCCATCCACTAGGATGATTGACCTGCCATTCACGGGAAGGAAGGGGAAGGATATGAACTTGTTTGGATTAATTCGAGGGTTGCTTTGATTTAGCAACATTTTGAAACGACAACGGATGAAAAATAAATCTTCCAAAGTAGGTAAACTCTAGGAAATGGAAGGCTACCATTACCACAATGAGATGGTGAAATGTGAGGAATGTTTTAAGAATTGCTAACAAGGAAGAGAATATGAGAAAAAGGAAAGAACAATGCCGCCATAGTTTTAAAGGTAACAAGAATATTTCACAAGTACATGCTCGTTGACTCGCGAAATCATGTCTGTTGCCAGATGCACTTTAAAAGGCGTCATCCGTTTGTCGGTCGCTGGACATGGCGTCATCAGATGGCGACATAATTTGATTATCTCGCAATCACTAGATTTTTGCGCGAATAAAAAAATAAGAAAGCACCACCCAGGGCAACCCCTCTTCTCCGTTGCGTCTCCCGGTCGCATCGTAACGGCTCACTATCGAATGGAAATTTTTAATGAAAACATAAAC
>JAOEFI010015685.1:0-11319 GCA_034621735.1 Anopheles plumbeus | reverse complement strand
GGGGGTAGTCTTGTGTTGAGAAGGCCCTTCACTTATTGCTTTTTCATAATTGCATTAACTTTTCATTACTTTGGATTTTCATTCATTTACACGGGTTTCGTCTTGGTACCGAAACTGACTGCCTTGTGTCGTGTGCTCCGGTATCCTCGACACAACTTTGATCCTCATATGATTGCAAATAGGATGATATGCCGAACTGATTTGCTCTCCTCCTCTACCATCTTTGCGATTACCTTCTGTTCGATCTGCTAAATTTCGCACCTCCCATGAATCGCTGTGCCGATGATTCGCCCTCTGCACCTAGGTTCCCTTTGGTGAAAACGTCCCGACGCGCGGAGTACATAGCACCGACCGCACGAGCGAATGTGATCAGCTCTTGCTTAGGTATCTGGAGCGACTGATGGATTACCTTGGCCGACACATGCGAGCTTTCCTCGAGCACGAACGCAAGCGCCAGGTAGTATACCAAAGCTTTGTGCCGCGTGTACTTGGTCACCGTTGTTCGATCGCTGGGGACACGCTGGCCCAAGCTGTACTGGAAAAATCGTTGCCGGATCGGTTCATCCAGGGCGGGCGCGAAGGGCGAAACATGACAGCGCTCTCCCCTGATCGGCTTCGTGTTCCCCGGAATCAAGCGCGCAAGCGCATCCATGAACAGACAGACCCCCGCGGTGGCCAGGTCTCTCTCGGAACCTATATTCTTTGACTGCATCAGCGCTTTCACTCGATTATCGAGGTATCCATTGGCCATCGACAGATCCTCGGGTGGGATCTGGAGCAGCAATGTTGCCGCCTCCGTCAACCGACGCAGCACGTCTAAGCCGATCAGATCCTCCGCTCGATAGAGGTCGCGGAGCGACTTTGCATTCGCGTTAGCCTTGGCTTGAATTTCCGTTCGGATCCGCTCATACTCGAGCCCGTCGTTAGCCGCTTCTTGCGCCGTTGGCACGGTGGTAACGTCGTCTGTGACCACGCAGTCCGCTATCGTTTTCCGAAGCTTTTGCTCCATTACGCCCAGGTCGAAGTGCTGACCATGCCGGCGCTTCAACGTCGCCCGGGTAGACTTCGAGTCGAACTTATGCAGCAGCTTTTCCGTTTTGTTCCTATCCAGCGGCTCGCGGTTACTCTGCTGCTCCGGCCGCCTGTCGTGACTGACGTGGTTTAACTGGCATGACGACACTTCGACCAGTCGCATCGTGCCGGTTGCCCGGTTACGTTTGGCTACGTACGTCTGCATCTGCTCCTGCGGCGCGTAGGCCGTCTCATTAGCAGTGCTTCCTGCCACATCGATACCACCGATGTAGCCCCGGTAGAGCTGCTTTTCGCCTGCCACGAATAGGACGTTCGTGCCGTCGAACTCTTCCGAAGGGTGGCATTGATCCCGAGCCCGGAAGCCCTTGGCGTTGAACAGTTGCCACAGGTAGTTGCCGAAATTAAGCACTTGAATAGACAAAACACACAGTTGAGCGGGACAGTGCTAGCCCTAGCCAAGGACGCCGGAACGAATGAGATCTACACGCTCCAGGTGAGACAAGCTGTACTTACACAATACCGGATTGGATGCATCCGGATCGCGCTCGACAATATCAGTAACGATGGCGGACATTGCAGGGAGAACGCCCGAGAGTTGATGCCAACGTTTTTCAGAATCTTCCCGCTGGTGCTTCTCGTATGGCAGACGAGCTAAAACATAAAGTGCCTTTTTCTCGTCTTGCTATGCCGGACAAACGCTAGGATGGTCGTTTGCTCGCTTCCTCCGACCACGAAAAGAGCTTGCCACGATTTACTGATCAAAGAAAATCCCAGAAGGTTGCACGATGGCTTTTTGAAAAGCTTGCCTATAGGTTGACTGATGTGCCATGGAAGCGCACCCTCGGTAATAATGATTGGTTACAAACAACCACCGCCTTATCCACAGACACACATTCTATTGCAAATTGCCGATATATTGCCTAACTTAGTGTTAGGCTACTAAATAGTAGCTTATATTCAAACTTTTCTGTGAATTTTAAGGCTTAACACTTGTTTCACTGTTAAGAGCGCGGCGACCACGTTGTGTGCCCTTCGGTTTGTTTTGTTATTTGACAGTTGTTTCGGACAAATAAAACCGGGTCAGTACAGCTGGCCAAGCCAAGATTATTATGTTTCGATATTATATTTTTTTCATACTTAAATAGTACTCCTGTTTTATTCATAAATATAGACAGGCTATCACTAAAGCTTTTGAAAGTGATACTATAACTGATAGTGATATCTATAACAATAATCTTATATTCATTCAAATTTAACACCATGCACGCACGCACCGTAACCGCTGCATCTATGTTGGTCGATTTATCCTAGGCTTCTACTGTTTTATCCAGTTGCGGTGCGTGTCAAAACGGGATCTAGTGTTTATAAATCGACCTCGAACATGCTTTTAATAGCGATGTGTGGGTAGCTCGTTTTCCAGCGTTCGGGGAAACGATGTTCAATGCTCGCGCAGTAGGTTACGTCGATAAACCGAAGCTTGCAACACGTTTGCAAAATTCGTTCTACCATCGGTCCAGTCACGCTGATGCACCCCATCAAATCCAGCTGCTCTAGTTCAGGGCAATACTCTGCGATTGCAGCGAGATCAGCATCCTGTAGACAGCGAACGCCAGCCACGAAGAGCTTGATCATGTTGGGACATTTATGCACTACTTCCTGGAGTGCCTCTCCCATGTTCTCTTCCCAAAGGTTCCAGCCGAAATCGAGTTCACGCAGCTTTGAGCAAGCTTGAAGTTCACGTAGGCCTGAGGAATGGAGACTTCCTGTTTTCCACATGATCAGGCTGATAAGTTCCTGATTGTGTATGGCGAGTTTTGTAGCAATCACATTCATATCGAGTTTGCCGCAGCAGGAAATGTTGAGATGTTGCAGTTGTTGATTGTTGGTCAGTATGTCAACCAGACAGTCCGTGGTAACCATTGTACGAGCTAAACTTAGGCGAGTCAGGTTCCTGAAGTCTAATGTATCCACAGGAGTGATGTGTATGTTCTTGAGACTAAGTTCCCTAAGATTTGGACATGAACGGGCGGTGTATATGGGGAAATTCCGCGGTTCGTTGAGATATGCTGGAGCGTCATCTCTGCGTAGGTGGGTGAGAGTTTCTCCACATGACCGGATCAGTCTAGAAATGAGAAGTAAGCTGATAGCACAGATGAGCTGTGGATATAGCGCAGAATAAAATCTTACCTATAAATACTGTTTTCACCAACCATCCCGAACATGCCGCACCAGGAAAGATCCAGCTTACGGAGACCCTTGCAGCGTGATGTTAACCACCTTATCATCATATCGTCCACCTTCATCCAGTACGGCCGGAGGTTAATCTCGAGATAAAGGCGGTGATCGCGGGCGACATTATTAAATACCTTGCATACTTTTTCCACCGATCTGAGCGACAGCACGTCGAGGTTGGAGAAGATACTGTACAACATCTCGTACGGAAGTTGCGTGATATTGAACAAATTAGGCGGCTGGTTAATCGAATCACATTCTTTGGTATTGGTGCTTGCAACTGGTTCAATGTTTTCAAACGGATATTCTTGCGTTTCGACCAGGTGTCCAATCATAAGAATGCCATCATATCCTGGCAAGTAAGACGAATCGCGGGTGTTAAACTCAAGCCGCAGCACGCGCACCCGACTATCAAGTTTCCTTATATTCGGACGGAATCGACGACTCTTACACATTTCCACAGGTGTGGCCGCCTGGTCGATAGTCTTAGTCCAAATCATCTCCCACTGGTTTTTGACTGTGTATGCCCAGATACGATATACCGCACCAGGATTAAAGGTTTCATAGATTTCGACGTGTTTTACGTACCAAGCATATTCGAAACTCACTATCAGATAGTCGTGCACTGGAGGGTTATCAATTGGAGACACGTTTTTGAGGCCAAACTCTGGACTGAAAGATGGCACCTCGCGCCACCAATTACCATAAGTGCTCTACGTATGAAAAAATGAGGTATAGAATATGTTAGTAAAACTAGCATTAAATAAAAACATTGCAATAAGTTGTGCCAATTGAGGAGCTTTCTCACCAGAAGATATGTATCCACAAAATCTCCATGCCGTGGGTATTTTAATGGTCGACCAGTAATATTCATCGCAGTGTACGATATACTGCCTTTTGTCCCGTATTCGTCGCTGGCAAATATATATTCCTCGACATACTGCTTCAGGGCGAATCTAGTTTCATTATCACTTCCAGACGAGTCACTAGAGTTATTTTGGATCATTTTGCGCACACTGCTATCAAAGGAATATCCTAAAGAGAACCAAAAACAATTCGACGCATTACAACAATTGAACTGTGGATATAGGACCGTTAAGTTGGTTTGGTTCGCCGATACGGCTAAAAGGTCTATGTCTAGTAAGGGAATACAGATCAACTACTTACAAGAAACATGGATAGAATAGAAACAGTACCTATCTCTACGTTCTAAAATATCTATCCGTAAACTAAGCTTTTTACGAATCCTACATTCAGTTAACGTCCTATTTCCTACACAATTTCTCTTGTTCCTCTGCTTTGTGTATTTAAGCCAAACCCTACCAAATGTTTTAGCAAAACCTAAAAAAACCTTAAAGCCACGAATATTTTGCGCACCGGCTACCAAGGACTACATAATGGGTCTTTCTTGACCATCAAATGAAAACATAACATTAACGATCATGTTCAAGGTAAGGTAAGGAACAAAGGTGCCTTCGTCAGATGGAATAACAGCTGTTGACAGCCTTCACAAACATCGCAAGGTGCGGAGTGATAATGATAGAAAATCAAGATAGATATAGGTACTGAAAGTATCTGTAAACCTTGCAAAACCTGATAAATTAGCAACTAGGGAGACATTTTAAAAAGGCTGTTATGCATCCGCAATACCAGTCAACCTACACTTGCATAAGCTTGGCTTCATTTGTGAATTCAGTTTCAATTTTGTCGTAAAAACTCGACGTTCTATATGTTCAACCATCATCTTCTTCATTGCGTTCACGTTCTCCCTCTGTCCGACGCCACGTTGCAAAGATTACACACATAACACGTCTATAATTGCACCGATTGGAAAACGAAATACACGTAAAACGAAGAAACAAACTCCTTTGAGGCCAAATTCATCAAGAGCTGGGGAAATGTGAAAATGAATTTTCAATTATCATATAAGTTAAAAGCAAGACATGCATTTTCAATATACTTAATGGCACTGTAAAAAAAGATTACCAGTACAAATGGCCAGAAAGAGAAAAGTAAAACCACAACCGTTACTATAGATGAAGCCCTATAAACCCCTACGCACAACACGTCCTTGTAAAGCTTTATCGAAAACTACACTTCAGTTGAAGGGCCAAAATAAGATGCCGACAGTCACCCATATTCAGGTAACATTGACGAATGCAAATGAAGCACAATGAATCGTAGCGTACGAACCTACTGCGAATGTTATTATCGTCTTCGTAAGTGCAGCTTCCAACAGCCCGATGGTGAAAAGGTGTACAATTTATTGATACCTGGAACGGGTCGCACAGACGAACTCGATCAGCTCCTGCTTGAAAAACTGGAGCGACTAATATATCGGCATGAACGACACCTGCGCGCGTCCCTCGAGCACCAACACGAGTACCCCGTAGTATTGTGACTGGACGGAGAACGTGCATAATGATAATCCGGAACAAAAGCGTAACTAGAGTGGGCGATGTTAGACAAACGCATGCCACATAGGTAAGCAATGCCGAATTGAAGAGTTTTAGACAAAGTTCAACTAATTCAGCAACTTAAACGTAGCATAAGTTGGCGAGAAAACAAGGAAAAGTTGATCCGTTTTCATATTTAAATGATTTCTTTAAATATCACAGGCCTTCGTTTAGCAGTTTTAGCTTAGAGTTGTACTTCGCTACTTCAACGAGATCAGCATTATGAATCTTGAATTTGAATGCGAATGAATATGTCCGGTCGTGTTAAATAATAGGCGAATCAACAACTCAGGAATTTTGTTGAACCAGTGAAGGAATATAGTAGCGGAACGGAGTAACGTAGTGTGATGTGCAAATGGAATGATTAAAAAACCAGCATTCCATAGCTTTCTTCATTAAGTCTGAGCTCATATTATTACATCACCTTCGAGCAATTTTACAACGTACTCTCATATAAACAATGAATTCTATACAAATAAATAGGACCATATAAAACCGCTTAACAACTCCATTTAGACTGGGGACTAATTTTTATTCCATAGTTGCATATAAAAATGGAATTTCATTATCTCGTGCTTATGCTACATTAAAACTTGGTCTTATCGGGTATGCTGCTGTATGCCGCCTTGGTTCCAGAACCTACTTACATTTCGTACAAAACTCTTGCTCTAAAATATTGGTTGGATTGATAAGGCAATCCTTGAATAACAATATATCAAATACTAACAGTATATTGCCCTGTGATTGTGCATTTGGTTGAAACAACGTAACGGTCGGAAGTGCGCCATTAATTCATAGCTATGCCATGATAACAACTAACTGTACTAAAGTCTACTCGATTATCGTGTGTAGTGAGTATCCAGAATATGAATTGTCTTCATTCAATACCCCTATGGTACTGCATTCGGTTCCAGTCCAACTTTATGCATCTCTACTGCCATCGAAAACAGATAGTCGTAGCATTCAGCCCTAATCATGAAAAGAGTAGGATGTAAAGATATTATTGAATCACTGTCTTCAAAACCGGCCTTCAACATTTGTAGTATTTACATTGTCTTGGCTTTCTGCCAATTGTGCCCCCAGACGTAAACGCCGTGGCGACGGACCAGAATAGCGGAGGTGCCTGGATAGTCCTTGAGCGCGTTCGCCATCGAATTTTCGAGATCTTTTTCATGCAATGTGTTTTCAATGATAGGCACCACTAGTTCTTCGTCGTACATCAGATTGCGGTTTAGTTCATAATCGTAAATGCCCTTAAAGTAAATAAATGATAATGTTATGCTATTAGGTTGTTTTGTTGCAAACGACAGAAGCCTTTTGTTTACCTTTATCATTTCTTGGTGTGTGCAGCGAAATTCTTTCCCTGGCCATAGTAACGTCGTCATCACGGCCGCCGGACTGTGGGTGTGAATAACGGCCCCAGCATTGCGTTCTTTGTACGCCAACATGAACAAGGGTGTGCATTGGCTTTTGGTTAGCCTATAGGAGCGTGAGGGAACAATATGTGAGCTGTATCCATAATTAGCTCAAAAAGTAAAAACATCGTAGAATGGTACAAACTTCTTGTAGTCCGGAGGAGTTTGTAAATCGTCTCCTTCTATGTTTTGTATAAAAAGGTCATCTGGTTGAATTCGTTCCTTCTGGACGCCAGATGGAGCAATGTAGATTTCATCACTTGGATAAAGCACGTAAAGAATATCAGTTTTTAAGGGTAGATGTTGTACGAAGCAGGAGATAATATTACAACAAATATCGACTTCGCATTCTTACTCATATAAAGAGAAAATAGATAATTATACGAACTCAAGCTTAATACTTATACCGCCGCCAGTGCCTGTCACCCATCCGAGACTGTAAAACTGTTTGCATAGCTCCGGTATCAGCTTTCGAGGATGTTCCTGTAGAAATAATATCGTTATAGAAGCGTGCCAAATTAATCCGAGCCATCATATCCAAGGGAACGATGTTTAATTTACCTTATTGATAACATTATCATAAATCTAAACGAGCGAGGAGGATAACCGGACACAACAGAGGCAAATCAAAAATAGAAAATATACATTCATTACCAAGGGTAGATGGATGGATTGTTTTTAGGAGTTTATGGATAATTATTAGTTTCAGGAGAGTCACATATTTCCTTCCGGTCCTTACCAACATGCACAGATGTAGGGCTTATGAAAGTGCTAAATTCTGTTACCCACACTATAAGGTTCCTGTGTCCATTTGGCCAATTAATTTTTCTCATAATTCCCTTTCGTGCACCTTCGTACTATACTTGATTAAACGGTGCATATGTGCTTCAGAATACATTCATTATCGATTTTTCGCGACCCTTACATCACCTTAAAAATCGATTAATTTACTGCGATGAAATCTTTAATACATATTGGATTCCTGTACTAGCATGGCTACAATATTAAATATTTCATTACAGCATATTGCATTAAAGTATCAAATTAAACATATTGTGCTTTTCAAAACCCTGTCAGGAGCTTGTTATTTCTTTAACATTTAACCTTAAAATTTACATAAAAGCTAGTAAAATATTGTTGCAATACATTTGTTAATCGGAACTTGCGCGTAAAACATTGAGAGCTAACCGGCTGTGCATAACATCCGTGAGGGTGCTTTTGGACCGAAAATAGAGGATTTAGCTAGTTATTGAAGTAGACAGTTGTTCGCCGCTGCTATCAATCATTGAAGGGACAAACCAAAGGCGATGGATTTGTAAATAATTGGTTCAGGCTTCCAATTTCCCTAAGTAACGTTTTCTGTTTCTCAAACTAACACAACATACTTTAGTAGCTTAATCCGTATCATAACATACCTCCGACAAATCTTGATAGATAGATGACCTTCCTGAAGCCATGGCCATAGAACACTGATAAAGAACAAACCTCACTCGGTAGAATCCAATTAAAATATAGGTCCGCTGTACTCCAGCGAAGAACGAATGACAACTAGATTCTTTCGGCAAAATGACACGTTAACCCTCAACGATACTCCATGTTTTGCTGTGCTCAGCGATACCATAGGACAGGAATCGACAGGAGCCGACAGGAAACGACACGAGACGACAGGAAACAAAGGAAAAAAAACACTTCTGGTATAATTTGCGCTGTACGGCCGCGAGGAGTGCAGTGCATTTGTTGGATACATCTTGACGTGCACTGTATACATCTTGATGTATACCCTTGGCGAAGGAAAGTAATTGTCATCGACTGCCTAGAAAATCAACAAAGAAGCCACTGACATTAGCTGAAGCTCAGTCTTACCGATCATTTTGTTATTTGTCGCAGTGCATAACAGACTTAATCGAGAAGCTGCCGATGCACAGACCCAACAGTTTCTACTTCTCGCCCAGTGTAGTGAATGATTAATTGTACGCAGCCGAAAGATATAAATGCTACAATTTACAGTCGTGCAACGCCTTGGCCCGTAGCATAGGTCCTTCCGAGTTGGTTCAATCAAGTACAATCCCATCTTCACAATCAAATAAAATGGAACATTCAGATCAACAATCAACAAGTACACCGGCATCAGACGATATTGAACAAAATTTTCTAACACAGTTTAGTTGTACGTATCCATTTTACACACTTACTCTAGAATCTTCTCATTTCGTAAGTCGTTAATCTTACCGTTTTAGCAATGGTTACTACCGACAAAGAAGAATTAATCAAGCAATTCCAAAGTATCGGCGAAAACCTGAACTATTCGACTGCTACTTTTTTTCTGGATATGAGTAATTGGTGAGTGTAGAATTAAATGTAGTACACTTTGCAAAATAAATATATATACCATTCTTCATTAACAGGAATCTGCAAGCGGCCGTAGGATATTATTTCGATTTCATGACACAGTCTCGGCATCCTTCGATGAAGCTATTGAGTGATATCACTATTGGAAGAGGCGAAAAAGTCACACCAAACACAGCGTATGCATGATATTTTTCATTGGTAGCTCATGCGGACTTTGTTATAACTATTCTTTACATATTGACATGCCGCAGAATAACATTAACATGGATGATACAAAACAATGGGGAAGTGGTTTGGCCTAGTGGAACGTACGTGGCCCTAAAGCAAGACCAACATATGCAAAAACATCCAACGCTGTCATACGAAGACCTGAAGTTTTATGTGCCTGCAATTCTTCCCAACGACTCTGTGCCTGTATCTGTTCAGCTCGTTAGTCCAGCAGAGGAAGGCTTGTTCGAAACAATATGGTCCACTTACACGCCGAATGGAATATGCTTTGGAGGTAAGACTGTTCTGTAACTCACACTACGGAGATGAATTGCATCTGCATGAATTATAATCGAATTAATATGGTAGGAATCAAAGTAGAGCCAGAGTGGTTATGCGTGTTGAAATGTTTTTCATTCCACAAAAGGACGAAACCCCAAGAGACTACTGCATTCCCCCCATGGGTCGCAATACTACGTCGCGATGGTTTCGAAACACGCATTCGAACTTTTCAAGAGTTTTTCTTATATTCTGCTTTCATTTTACAACAGCCTCTCGATCATCACTTCATTAGGTGAAAATATTCTACTCGAGAGATGGCTACAGTTTTTTGCATTCTTAATGGATATTATGACAGGCATTACCTAAGACCGGGTACTTGATGTTTGCATTTCGCTACGAGCTTGTCTGCTTCCCGGTGTTTCATTCAAGTTTCTGAACATTCTGTTTCTGTCGCATTTTGCAGAAGAAATCATTTCAAAAATCGAGGTTGGCAGCGATGGAACGATGGCTGTCACACAACAATTTTCACAACTTGATACAAGCTCTAGTAGTGAAGCTAACGTTCAGCCGAACGAATCGCAAGTATGGATGAGCATATGGCGTAGACGGTTTTCTTAAATTTAATACTGATTTATTTTCAGAGCAATGAAATAGACGACACAGAAATGTCGGGATAGCCGGGATTACATCGAAGTTATCATGCATCAAAATCATAGTATGTAATTAAAGAATAACTACTTGATTCATCGACTCTTGGCCGATGAACTGATTCAATTTTTGGTGAATTACAATTAACTAGAATATTGGAGCAGTCTGTAACTTTGTTTCGTCTTCTGACATACAGAAAACAACACCAACGATGACATCTGGAGCAGCAGCAAAGACTTTCAACATGGCCTTTTGAATGAAATCTATTCGTATTGGTTCGACAATTTTGCGACACATGCGAAAACATCTGAAAAGACGGCCACTTCTATGAACAACTCATCTTTGAATCCAGATGCGAATTAATCAAGTTTTTAAAAGCCTTACAAAGGCAACTACGAACCAATCTTTTACTTTTGCGAATAATTTGTCATTGAAGTTGCATTTTCCTCCCCATTTGAACAATCTGCACTATTTTTAATCGAACACACTATCGAAACATCAAATATTGATGTGTGAGAATCGATGTGACATCATGAAATGTTTCTCGTGGCTGAGGCTGATCGATTTCTTCTTCTGTTTATGCGAGCTAGGGTATATCCTCCTAGGCAAAGTTGAACTTTCGTTCTCTTACGTCCTATTCAGAGGCGTACCAGCTCTGTTTTAGCCTTTCGACTGTAACGTCATTTGGCTGTTCAGAT
>JAOEFI010015684.1:0-11319 GCA_034621735.1 Anopheles plumbeus | reverse complement strand
AATAATGGAACGAGCAGGTTCCGCGAGAAGTTGGCGCGGGTCGACAATGTTTATAATCAGATGACTTTATCTATGCTATCTCGCGTTTTTCAAGACAGGAGACAATTTAACTGAGGGCCATGTTGTTTTACGCCCCGGAAAAGGAAAAACACGCACCTTTAAACATCCATTTATGGAAGAAACGAAAAGGACGCAAGCAATTTGTTTGCTAATGCATCCTCATTTTTACGTAGATTTTTTCGCAAAGTGCTCAAGGAACTATATCGTGAATAAACTATCCACCTAAGAGAGTCGTCCATCCGCCCTCCGTTCGTTGGGCGCCATGATGTACGCTCCAATATAGGGCGTGTTACGGCATATGGTGGAAAGAAAACTCCATTTGCTTCGTGGTTCCAGTATGGGTCCACTTTCGCCACCAGCGACCCCCGCCGATCCTGTCGGTAACATTTGGCAACGTGCTGATGAGACCGACCATTCCATCCCTTTATTGAGGTCCTTTGTCTTTCGGTCGTGTACCTTCCCCTTTGCTCTGGCTGACTCGTCGAATCCGTCGTCGGTTGATCCTTCGGTTTTTGATGCTGCCCGCACCTTGCCGCCATTCCGTGGCCGATGGTGTGAACACAATTATTTTGTGTCGATTTGATATATGATGCCCCGTACCGTGTTTTGCCCTTCTTTGCCAGTACAGTCACCAAATGTTGTCATGGGAGCACTAAGTCCACCGGTTAGCAGCATACGACGCTGGAGCACGCTCTGGTTGTAACAAATTTTATCTTCCCGGGAAATGGATGACAAGCGAAGTGAAGCAAAAGTGTTGAGAAGGCTCTTTATACAAAACGCAAAGATCAGCAGATTAGTTGCAAATCCCGCAATACTCGCTTCCAAAGGCTTCGATTTACTGTTCTAATAAGTAAAACATTGTATTAATCATTTTGCCAATTTAATGTTTTATCATTCTGTGGCTTGTTTTACGTAGAGTGATTTGATAAGTTGGTCGACACGTACGACGTTGGCTTTCCCTACATGCTCGCATTGATTTCGCATTCCTCATTTGTGGAAAATCATAGATGCAAAACCATTTATTTTGGGAAGATTTGTATGCATAGCCCAACAGGCTGAATCAGATACAATATTGCCGAGTGTGCCAGGCCCAATCCTGGGCTTGAGTGAACGAGTCGGTTCGGCGATCTTCCTCACTGGTGGAATTAATTAAGATCGTACGAGTGGGGAATTCCTAAGCGCGTAGTCAATCCCTGTGCGAGGCCTTCCGTGGCGTAGGATGGAATGGATCCATTTTTGACTTGCTTTATTGTGCGCACTGGGAAGCGATGCTGCTCGTTTGTATGTATTAAAGCCCTCCGATAACATCATCACGTCGAATCGGAGTCTACGAGTTGCTGATGAAACAACCCGAAAACTTCTCGCCGTCAACACACTGCGAGTCCATTTCGTTACGAATCGTGTTTCGGACTGATTCGATTTCCAACCGTACGAACGCTGACACTTTCTCCGGCTCTCTCCAGCTGTCGTTCCCGTTCTATCTCGCTCTGTTTAACCCACAGGTCACGGGACGAACGTGAGGAAGCGTGATTTTGGATGTTAATTTTTGTCTTCGTTTTGGGTTGGGTCCTTGTGAGAAAGTTGCCTTTCTGGAGGAAGGAGTGCAAGTAAAGGGAAACAGTAGAGCTTCCACGGTAGAGTGGAAGGAATGACTTTACGAAAGTCGTGATTTGTGCTTATCTTGAGCACGAATCATGGCTCCCCCGAACTTACGTAGGACGTCAGGTTCGGGTAATATCTCACGGGTAAAAAGTTTTCGCCAACGACAACGAATCGATAGTCCCGAAAACGGGGGAACGAAATTCATCCGGGTTACCGTGCGCATGGTAAAGTTACAGCGAAGGCAATAGTGGACGCCGGCGAAATCCTTAGCTAGATCCCAATGTCCAATGGATCCATCTCGAAAGAGACACGAAGCGAAGGGCAATCAACGCAAAGCAGCTAAGCGAAAAAGTTTGTGTGCTGCTGTGGTATTGTTGCCTCCTTCCGGTCAATCTTGCATCGATGGCATCGTTTTCCGTTCGCAATTTGAGTTGTTTGCCAAACGTGATCCAATAGCTGTTTGACCTAAATCAAGACAAAAGGAACACCCAACACGCCATCCCCTACCCGTTGAAAAAGGGCAGGAAGGTCGAACAGTAGTAGGGCATGATTTTATTTATCTTTGTCTACTTGGGTAGTTCAGTTGGTTGGTTGCTTCCTTCGGTGTCAAATATTGATTCTTTTATGAAGTGAAAGAGAACAATAAATGGAATCAAGCACATACTGCCGCATTTGCTATATGTCGGAGCCCACCCGTCGTCAATTTACTTTGACTTTCCATTTTTCCACTTGAAACTGAAGCCTACACTTGTTCGCATGTCGGTGTGCCAGGTGGCAGATGTAAGTGACGGAAAATGGGAAAACAACTGTCGGGTGGTATCGGGTATCGATTCCATTTGTTCTGCTTCATAAAGCAGACGAGTGTGAATTTCCTTTTGAATATGTATGAAAATATTAAATTTAATTTGGACGGCTCAGACAAACACATTGAAAGTAAAAAAAACACCATAAAGGTGCAAAGAATGTAGATGTTGGAAAAATTCCTCAAAAACAATTCAGCAGGATGAAATGAAATGTTTTTTATTTTTCAATTCCCTCGAATTTTGCAAACAGAATAAAGCAATTCTATGGTACAGACTTAACTAATACAATATATTTCAGTACTTCTTATTGCAAAAACTACATTCAGCCGTATTCGAGGGCTAGCCACAGTTATTGAAATAACATAATAAAATTTACGATCCTTTCTTGAAATTTTCCATCCCACACTTTTGTCCTCCACCCTGATGCGAAGTACGCAATCCGATCGCTAAAACCACTTCAACAAGGCCATTAGTAGAAATGGAAAAAAATGCACTTCTCGCTTCATCTTGTTTTTTTTCCGTGTGTGTATTTTTTTTGCCATTTGAGAAACACATTTTCCACTCCTTTTAAAACTTTGGCGAGGTTTTTCTCTCTTGAGCTGCTTTTAGGTGCTCCGGTGGTCGTTGCTTTCTTTTCAGTCTGATTCCAGATGACCCTCTTACGATTGAACTCGAGTATGCGGTTGTTTTCAGGCTAAGCGTTTTATAGCCATTTCATTCGGGAAGGCGCGAAGCGATCGATTTCGTTTGCCTAACCGACTCCACCCGTCTTAATTATTATTGTGAAACTGTTCCGGAGCAACCTTTTAGGCAACGTACGATCCCTGAATTGCCTTCTTCGACTTACTTGAAAAACAAAATCACAGTCTAACTTTTTCCGCGTTCAAAACAGACTCGTTTTTTTCCGCATCCATCCATATGTATCGGCTCGGCTGAGTTATAGTCATTTTTGGCACGTGAAAACTTTCGCGAAAGCATTTAGTTTTATCCAGTGGAGTAATGGTGCAAAGTGAGTGAAAATTTTGCGAGCAGCAAGAAACTTCACCGTACCGAAGTGGTGTTAATTGATTAGAATCGCAGGAACCGAATACCGACGGATGAGAAAGCTAAGCTCTCGAGTTCGTGCGGAAAACTTTGCGAAATAGTGCATTTTTTCACTTGCTTGCCGCTTGTGAAATTGAAACCAGCATGAGTGAGTGTGCGTTGGTAGAAGATGATAGTTTTGCAAGTTTTCAGTGGCTGTGGAAATGTTAACTCGGTTATGTCTTTATATCCGTATTCGAGAGTTGCTTAACATGGGAAGTGTCTTGGAAAATGTTATAAATGGTTTAGTTCAAATGGATAAGATTTTATTTGGCTGCAAACACATTTAACCAATAGAACTACAATTACCAAAGATGTGTCCTTTACATATACAATTTTATTTGCAACTGCTTTTATGAAGTTTTATACTTTCGCTACATGCCCTCTCTATCGGCCATTTTTTTTTTTCAGATTCTCGACTACAACTAAGCGGGTTTAAAAAGTTTCTTAACTCCATGGGAACGTTTTCCCTAGAAATATTTCGCTCGTGGAAACATTCCAAGAAACGATCCCACGAGTCCTGCGAGCCGCGTTGCGCATATTTCATATCTGGTGTTGCTGGGTTTCATTGGGCTTGACTTCCACCGAACCTTTCTCAACCACCGACAGAAGGGAAGCAGTGAGAAGATTCCATTTGCAGTAGAATTCTGAAGTGGAAAAGGGGCATCCGTGTTTGGCCTTTTTATCGAAACGGCTGGAAAGGGTATTTCTTACTGAGAGGACGCGATATTTTTTTTTGCATTTCCTCCGGACTGCCAATCGCTTTCAGCGCGTTCCATTTTCATTTTCCTTTTACTTCTTCCCCTGGTTTCCCTTGTGCGGCGCCTGATAGCTAGAGGGAAGCCCGGGAATCATTTCGAAACCCTTTCTTGCCTTTGAATTCCTCAAACATTCGCGCGCGGCAACCATTTTGTCGCGGTGGAATGCATTGTAATCAATCCTCTCGTCAACTGGGCCATTGAAAGGCGCGCTGATAGGGGAAGCCATTTCCCTCGCTAAACTTTCAAAGAAAAGGCTACCTTCTACCCTTCAAAGGAAAAGAAATTGAAGCAAAAAAAGAAGACGAAGATAATATTTCAAGCAAACGGAGCCAACACTGGCTGGGTGGTGGGAGTGGGAGAAATCCATCTGATTCATAGATTACCGGCTTGCCTGATAGATTTTCATCATCTGCGATCGCAGGAAACGTCTGTGAGAAAATGAATAAATTGTTTTGCTATATCTTTACCCCGCTTCACTTTCTTCACACCATGACGATGCTGATTCTTATGATGGTGACGATGATGGCGCAAGGACATTCCTATTCGCCTCCGTATCCTTGGCTTGCGAAACTTCTAAAGAATCCCCAGCTATACATATAATGGAGTTGGTTGAAGGTGAGATGGCAAATATTTTTCGTGACCTCATGAGCAACCCATTTGTCTTAGCTGCTGCTACGATATGAACGAGTTAATCGAACACAATGGCATTCCCATTAAGGGTGCTGAAAAGATATTCCTGACTGCCTAGTAGACTTTATTATTTTCTTTCGCTGATAGAACTTTTTCATTGGAATATTGTGTTTTCAACGGCGACTGTAATGACAAAAGCTGGCTTGTATCTTATTTAAATCTATTTGTGAATTTGAATGTTATCATTTGATCGAAGCATTTTTAGAAAAAAGCAGTTCAATTGTTAGCAAACGCGGATCGTTTGGAGATAACTTTACTTGTCGTAATGTCGTATTTAGAATATAAACGCCCGTCGAAATATTGTCCAACATAAAGTAGCGAGATAAGAAACCCACAGCAATGACGGTAAGGGATAATGGTTTTCATTGCCTACTCCCGAACCGCGCTCCCAAATTTGGTGGGTATAAAAATTGTAAGTTTTTTTTTCATTTTCGTTTTCATTCCTCTTTCCCTGCTGCTCTTTTTCCGTGATCGAGTGTTTTTCGTGGTTTTCTTTCCCCTGCGCCACGGTTCCGGCACGTGGTGTGTCGCATCGCCATCTTCACCCATCCATCTAACGACTTCAATAAAACACCGACGCCATCCACGGCCACGGTTGGCCATTAGCCGAGGGCTTTGGTGGTGTCTCTGATTGCGGTCTTTTCCCAGCACCGCCAGCAGCAGCATAAGAAGAGCATGGCCGAAGCAACTGCGAAGCGGCGAATGGAAGCCGCAGGAAAACGCCATAATCCTGGATTACCACCCCGATGGCCTCGCTGCGATTCACTGCTGCGGGTGTCGTAAATGGGGGCGGTTGGAAATCCGGTAAAGGTGGCCAGCAGATCTCCCCCACAAGCTGGGTTGTTCGAGCGCCAACCTAATGTTGTTTCACGCCATTTTAGATTCTTCGCCCTGGGAGCGGCTTCCGTTGCGTCACCCTCGCGCTAAGTCGTAGTGGAAAACTGGATTTTGCAGATATGATAATTAGAGAGAAAAATAGATTCCTTCTGTCGCGGTTCGGGGATGGAGTTGAAATGGTTGAGTTGACGGGTTTTCACGCAATATTACTCCTTATTTCGATTCATGCTAAGTAGGATCAAATAGAACCTTTCCCCGAGATGATGATTCTCAATCTTGTCAAGGGCACAGTCGTTCAAGTTGAACCAATTATTTCATCATTTCAGCTTTTGCTTCCCCATTTTTGCCAAGAAACGGAAAAACTCTTCCCCGTGCGGGTTAGACCAACCGTACCTACAGAGATTGTTTGTAATCAAATTGCAATTTGATACGATTTGTGTACGGACGTTTAAAGTGTGTCATTTTCATTACAATTTTTTAAACTGTTAGCTAACTATTCAATCACTAGCATAAATCTGAGCCTAACTGAAAATATACCTTGACACAACTAACTAACAAAAACTTTTGTCTACTAAAAATGGTTAACACAATATTTTTAAAAGATTAACTTGAAAGAACAGCATAAGCTTGTTTCAACAACAACAAGCCATCAACAAAGATCATGAAATCGTCGTATGTGTTTATTGTATTTGGAGACTACTATTTGGAGGCGAAAGATAACCGTCTAGGTTTTTTTTCCATCCCCGGCCCCGAATTTAAGATGGATCGTGTGGCCTTCGAAGGAAACGGAAATCAAGTCCTTTTGCTTCTCACGTCATAACAATCATTTTTTTATCACACCATTTGGAAATCCCGTAACGTGCGGATGGTAAAACCAAACCCGGACCCGGAGATAAGAATTTATCAGGCGAAGTGTTGAGGAGTTGGGAAAACTAGGAAATAAATTTAAAGGATGGGAAAAGAATTTCACCTTCCGAACCATCCTCCCACACATTCTTTGCGGTTCGGTTCGTGTTGGCTTCATAGGGTTGCATGTGTGTTTGTGTAGAGCAGGGTGGGACGTGAGTCAAATGGGTTGTGTTGACTCCTTGAAAAGCGAGACAACGGAATACTCCTGGAAGAGCATTCCAGCGGCAAGCTAAAATAGATGATCACGTACGCGGGTCCGCTTGCTCGGGTATTATTGACACCCGGCTGCAAGAGGATCCTCCGAAATTCGAGCCCTGGAGAAATGTCAGTTCCTGGGAAAACGATATCTAAAGACATTAAGCCAATGGAACGCAGAAGGAGATAGCAAGTGTATTAAGCAGCTTGTCTCGGTCTTTTACGGTAAACCGCCAACCGGAAGTGGATTGAAAAATCTCCCACCCCGATTGTTTCGCTTTCCCATTTTCGCTCCCACTTGCCGCTGGCTTACGTTCGTTTTCTTCGACAAGCGCAAATGTTTTCTATAACATTCCGGTGGAGATGTGGCATCCGGATGGTGTGAACTTTTCTTCCCACTCGTGGTTCACATTTCTTATCGATCTCAGTTGGTCAGACCGTCTCCACAATCGTCGGGTGTGTGCTCGATTCGTGCCGTTCGACGGCGGATGGCGTTCGGCCCGAGGCGAACCTTCGCTAACAAAATTTATGAATGTGTACGAAATGGAAAATATATTTCAAATAAATATCATGGGTATATCCAGCGGGGGTATATCCGATTTCCGGTGGGAACGTTACTTTTGGGCAAGTTAGGCGGATGGAAAAACAGCTTCTTCCTTCGAGAGTCCGAAATGGGATGGAAATGCTCGTGCGGGTTTCAGAAATTGGATATATAGAAAAAGAATGGAACGAAATGTCTTCGGGGCGGCCAGTGCCTAGGGAATATCTCTACCAACTATCACCCAATCTCTTATCGATAGGAGTGAGAGAGAAAGAGAGCTGCCCTCGGGCTGGACGAAAAGATTTGTTGACATTTTCTTGAACATGCAGCCACTACGAAACGAAAGCCGAGCATATGGGATAGCAAAGGAATGCTTTTTCCTACTGTCTTCCGACCAGGAAGGATACGACAGGGGCAAGGTTACTGACTGGGTTACTTGTGGGACGACAGCATTTTTCACACGCTGGAAAAAGGCAGCACTTCTCACGTATTGATTTCCGAGCGACGCAATTTGCAACGAAGATTGGGACGACAATGCTTCTTTCCTTTCGTTTGGATGGGGATACTTCGAGCTTTTCTCTTCATCTCTCTAAGCTCTCTCGGGCGTGGAAGATATGTAACGTCAAGAAATCACGGTAATAGGACTGGTTCGATGTAATCTTCATGACGTTCAAAAACACGAGTTTTTTTCATACAATCTCCGCCCTCCGTTGTGGTGTGACTTCTGCGAAAACGTTATTTTTCTTAGCCCGGGGGCCATGTGGGAAGAGGGAAGATATCCGCAACCTCTCAAAAAGTAAGTCGGGAAAAATAGGCCCATAAACAATACCAAAGAAAAGAGAGAGCGCCACACCGTTCGCTGGTGATGTAGAAGACATATTTCAAACGAAGGTGAGATTTCATCGAAAATAATGGCAGATAAACGGGCGGCTGTAGAATGTTTGTAGCTTGAGGCTGTCCCATTTTCGATCGCAATGAGGTTGAGTCGATGATAACGAATCAGGTTTTGATTTGAAAGATGCAAGAGAGGTTGATATTTGTTATTGATCCATTACGCTTTAACTTTTGACACGCAACCAGAACTACTTTCAGCAGTGTCGTAAAACATCGTCCATGTTTATATAATAAAAGAAAAACAAATTATTTATATTTCCATTATAAAATATGTTCGTGACATGTTTGCGGCCCGATTGGCAATGGAAAAATGTTCAATCAATTGTGCTGACAATTCTGGCGCATCATTTCTCATTTTCGTCTACAAAAGAATCGATGCATCATCTGCAAACAGTGCAATGTTCAGACATGTTCCGGAAAAGTGGCTAGCGAAGGCACTCGAGTACTTCGGCATCGCGGAGACGGTGTTGCTTCAGCCAAGACAAACCGCAAGCGGGACACGATGCAGGGGGCATAGACTGCCCATTACTACTGAGAGTGTTCGTTTATGCTTATGACGGATGACAAAATAACCAATCACACCACTCACAGCAGGGAGAGGTTCGTCTTTTCGTCCGTCAGTTCGGTTTTCATTGGGCCGAAGAAATGGAAAACGAATTGGTGATGGCTTCGTACTCAGCTGCTTGCGCTAAGCCCAATTGGGGTAAACTTGCTGCGATTGGATTTAATTGTTCGCCCATCCGAAAGCAATCAATCTTCTTGGAGCACTTTCTTCAATCAGTTTCTGGTGGACGAGTTGGCGAATGCTTCGCCACTGATCCAAGCACCGCCACTGCCACTGGATCGATGCCGTCCCGGACATCGCGCCGTGGACTATGCTTTGACGGGTAAATATTTTCCCGAACACTTGGGTACATTTTACCACAAAGCTACACCCGACCGCACGGAAAAGTTCCGCCTTCCCGGCATTGGGATGGTGCTATCATTTTCTCTTTATTATTATACCCTCGCTAAATCTGGAGAGTTTTCAAGCTTCTTTCCTGCCGGTAAGCTGCAACTCGCTTGCGTCCACACACCGCACACGGCTTCCGGGAGGGCATTTTCCATCATCTTGTTTGGCTAAAGGTGGAATGTTTTTGGGGTTTTGCTGTGGATCTCCGCTTTACCGGTTGGAAACGGTGTGCCTCCGGTTGAGTCACAGTTTGAACGATGAGTTTAGCGCCGACTTCGGAGATGAATAAACGAGCCGTCATTTGTCATTTTCTCCGTAGCTCGACGTCGGCTTGATTTCACTCGTCTGCTCGTGCCAGGGCCACTCGGTCTACAAGGAAGCCCGGAGCCGCACCGGGTAGCCGGGGATCTCGAACCATTCCCTAAAACCCTCTGATGTGGCCTACACGATGATAGGTTACGGTCGTCATCCTACGTAAACCAAATTCGATGAGGATGATGTGGATGATGATCCCGGTCTCCGGTGATCGTAGTCACCTGCTCGGTAGTGTCTAGTGCTCGGGGCAATACTGCAAGTGCCAGTTTATACGAGCCAGAGTTTCCAGACGTGTTGAGGCCCATGTCGAGGATGAGGCGATGGTAGCACGAGTAATCCGCTAGGATTAAGGTTTCCGGTCTTCTGTGTCTGTGGGCGTGTGCGTGTGTTGAAATGTGGTACCAAGAATTCTACTCTGATGTTTTTGTAGGCCATCTATCTCAATGTTTACTACATCTCGCTTTCGGGTTCGGCTACGTTAGGACGAAGAACAGCATCCCTTAAGCAGGGTTTAATTTCATAAACTACCATTCACACAACAAAGCCAACAATGTTTAACAATCTTTTCGGTACTTTTGTTCTGAATTGAGCGTTTCGTGTTTGAAGTAAAGACTCTGTGCCTGTTATGTATAGCATGAAAACTGTTGTACCAGTAACAGTTTCGTAATTAATTACTATGATTCCAATGTGATTAACCCACGCTAAGGCCGTTTGTTTTCTATTTATTTGCTTGAATTAAAGTGTTCACAAAAAAGAATTGTCAGAAGGTCTTTCCAATGTCTTTATATTTTTGTCGTAAACCTTTCCTACCATTGAGTAGAAAAGCAAGGGTAACAAATTATACATCACTCCTTCACATCATCCGTTTCCGCTAGAATCATTAAACACACTTCACTGCCAGCAGACCGGAACTCCTTGGGAAACTTTGGTTCGCGCACGCGGAAGTAAACATTAGGCAGCAATTTGCAACCGTACCGTCCGCAACATTTCGCCACTATCCGGATCCACTAACCGGAAACTAGGGCCCTGTTTGTCTCTACACAGTATCAACGACAAAGTATCATTTTCCCAAAGCACTCCAGACGCGAAGGGTTCGTCCGTAGGTGAGCTTCGGCCGTTTCCCCGACAAGAAAGCTCCTCCCGCGGGAAAACCCTTTGCACAGCAGCTGGAATGTAGTATTAATTAAGGTTGATGTTGATTAGTTCCGGTTGACGAGAGAAACGGATGGCCACCGGCTGCGGACGAGTACGACGCTGAAGAAAGCTAGTCGGGCACCGGGCACCTCCATTAGACATCGATAGTTTCGCTCCCTGTTCATTGATAATTAATTGATTCCACGGGGATCGCTTTCGCATTTCGATGGTCGGTGGCGCTGGAAACTCCACCAAAATGGATGGCTATCATTAATGTTTAACTACGGCCGGACACTTCGGGTGGCTGGTGAAGGTTACAAAAATCGCATCGTTTCATTAAAAGTTCGTTGCATGTGATGCACGTGGGTGGAGATTTTCGAGGAGCTGTAATTGTATTAGTTAAAACCAAAAGAATTTCGTTATTTTCGGAATAACCAAAGGTCATTAGATAAATAATAGGAAGCAAGGTGCAACGTACCAGCTTCAACATTCGACATTCGCCTTTTATTGTTCCAGTCAAAAGTTGAACCAACTCACTAGACA